>UZAF01017412.1:37358-47860 GCA_900617895.1 Haemonchus placei
ATTTGGGTGCCCACGAAGGGGGGAGCGCAAGAGCGCGGGGGGGGGGGGGGGGCACAAACATATTTCAAGAGTCAAATCCAGGGTTAGTTCCAGCTCGGTCCAGTCATACCTTCCATCCTTTTGAGGTCGGTTAATTAGTGCCGGTCTCGTCTGGGAGGATACAAGCACCGACCTGTACATCGGCTGGTCAACGCAATTCATTGTATAGGCCACAAACGCAGTCAAATCGCCACTACAAATCTGAGTGAAAGTCGAATGCTGCGCGCATCTTGAAATGGAATTGATTAACTACAGACGCCAACTGACATAGCGAAACCCACAGATCGAGAGACGAGTCAGCACTCTGATCGCTCTCCTCGAGTTATTCCACCAGCGCGTGTCATACCGTGGAAAGCTAAAAACAGCAAATTGGCTGTAAACGGTTCTGGCCGATTTGTCATGAAGGTCCAACCACTCAGACGTCTATCCAGTTAATAATGGAAGTCATATCCATCGAATATAGTGTTTTCTGTTTGTTAAACTAAACTAAACTGAACTAAACTAAACTTTGATCTTAGTCAAAAGGCCGAGAAGTGAAGTTCATAATTTTAATCATAAAAAAAAAACTTATAGAGCAAAAAAAATTGAATAATGAAGTGGTGAAATATTAACTGAACCGATTGAGTTGAACAATGGCATTCATTCAGACATGTTGAGGGTGAGTCGTGATGTGTTCATTGGATAATTTGTTTATTGAAACTGTGACTGCAGCATTTACAAACTATCAAAAAAGTTTTTCACTTAGAATACGATGGTTCCAGATTCATCCTAAATGTTCTGAATCTTTCTGTAATCGAGAATTCTGTACGAGTTACCTCTGTTGGCTTGCCCTTCTTGTTTGGAAATACCTCAAATCACCTATTGCCTCGTTTTTATCAGACTATAATGGGCATATCAATGAGTAGTTTTTGAATTCCCTTGGGAAAAATTCCTGTCACATTCCGGAACATGAGAAAGCACTCTCATAAATGAGGTTGTTTCTCTTCTTTCCATTGAATGCACTTTTTGTCTTACTTCATATGGGTACTTTCAGAGTTCAACGATTTACATTGTTTCATCCAACCGAACGACCGATAGGCAGCGTTGCTAGCCACGTGTTGACAGCGCAGGACAGGTTGTAGAGCCGGGTGAGCGGGATGATTGGTGTTCAGTGTTGTCAACACGTGGCCAGCAACGTCGTGGGTGGGTCTGTCGGTCGGTCGGTCGGTTGAAACGATGCACGTCGTTGAAGTATGAAAGCACCCCATGGTGAGGGAACCCATATACCATAGATAGATTTACTTTAACAGCTGTCTCTAAATGGTAACGGTCTAGAATTCCAGTAATGTTGTGGTAGTTACTGTAGAACATCGAGTGATCTGGACATCAGGATTGAGATTTGATCAAGAACCCTAAGCCCTGCTAGAATCCGGGAAATCACAGAATCCAGAGAAGAAGTAAAAACGGAAAAAGTAAAGATCTCTCAGGTAATCTCACCCTCGACACATTTCATGGTCCTGCTTTTCGGTAGAACCAGTTGATAAGGGCCACATGTGATCATTAAAGGCTCTGTCTCGTGAAGCCCTGATGCCAGAATTCAGATTGCTGTGAAAAAAGTCTTCGAGATCAACAATAAGAATGTTTTGTATTGACTCAGAAGCCAATTTTGAACTCTGGGGTTGTCAAAGCAGTAAAGTCCTACTTAACCCGCAGGAATTCTTTCTTTAGGTTTATTTCAGTGCCTATGATCCAAATCCTGAATGCCTTAAGCGTCTTGAGCGCAGATTTTAGAGGTTTAGGAGTCAGTCACCAAGAAAGACCCAAAATGCCCACATTATGATGTTGAACTTGTTTGGTGACATTATGCAATGCGTAGCAGTGCAGTGTGACCTAGCCTTACCCTAAAAGTACTTCCTTATCTCCACATGAAGCCCATAGAGCGTAAAGTAGCCATTAGACCTTGATGACAACCTAATGTGAAAGTCGACTTGATTATATTTTGTTTATCTATTTATTCAACCTAATGTAGACGTGAGAAAATAAAACAACGTGCTATCAAAACCTCTCTCAACTATGTGGAACTCAACAGTTCTTTCTTTGCGAGGCGTTTGAAGGGCATAAAAATGGGAGAGCGCAGTGCTACTTGTGGTTTCAACCTAAAATGAGATGAAAAGTGAGTGTGCTCTACAGGTAGGACTCTGGAGCGTTTAATTGGTTCTAGGCTTTGCATGCCAAATTTTTCAATAGCTCACTCTGATTCTCTATGAAATCCTACAAAAGAACCTCGACCATCAATTCGAGAAATTGTAGTTAAAAGAAGGCTTAGGGCCCAATCGGATATTGATCCGGTATTTGAACCCTTGACCATCCGTGTACGATAGTGAGCCTTTCGCCACTACATCACTTCCGCCCCTCTTTTCCTTCATGTCAAAAAAGAATTGATTAACTGTTGCCAGAAATTTACTGATCTCTATGCTTGCTTCGTGAACATTAAGGTATTCCCTCTATCCCCATTCCCTGAATTACAATTCACTTTGGCTTCAAGCTCAAAAAAAATGGAATTGAGGATAGGAGACTGGTCGCAATTTCACTCTGGAAGTCCCTGTTCTGAAGTTTTCGCTCCGAATAGTAGGCAATGGGCTCGTAGCAGTGAGCGATGCTTCGTGAGCCATGTCGACACAATTCCAACAGAATACTTCTTTCAAGAGATGGCGAGAGAGATGCACTATTGAGGTGGTGTTTATTCCCACATGAATTGGAATAGGGGACGCTTCTCTTCATATTGTTTGCCATTTTTGTAATGGGCTGCACATTAATATAATATTCGTTTACTTTATAGATGTTTATGTAACCCAGTGCTCTCCGTTCAGTTATGGTGAGACTGGGAACGAACCCAGTCCTAAAGTAGCTACAATTCCCATTCTCAATTTGAGAATTTCTCAGACGATGCTTCGGATGCCTAAGAAAGTCGAACAATCTAAGTCGCGAATGATCACTTTTGACATTTCCATTCGACATATTTCCTATCAATCGATTACATTTGAAAAGAACAATTCGTGAACGTTCTACGGCGGAGGGGGTGTAGTGGCAAGTGGCGCACTTCACACACACATGGACATTGGTTCGAGTCTCAGATCAATATCCGCTCCAATCCAACTAGGCCATCCTTCCCTCCGGGGTCGGTCAATCGGAGATAAAGCCCTAACCTTCAACCGGCTGGCCGCGCAACTCATTATATAGGCCACATACACACTAAATGCGCCACTACGATTCTGAGAGGGAATCGGATGCGGGGCGCATCTCGAAGACGGGATTGATCAACGCCCGAATCGTTTTTTTTCCTGTCCATATCAATATTTTTCTTCTACATACTCTGTCGATTCATTCCAACGCAGTGGATTCTTTTTGAGTAAAATTGATTAGGAATTTCCTTTTTTTATTTCTCAGTTAATTCTACTCTCGGGTGGTTTTATAGGGTTGGGAACAGATGATTACTGAATCTTATACCTATTCCTATAGCTTCATGCGGTCCTAATTCTTCGAAAACATCCGCTTTTTTGCTCGGAGTTGTAATGGAACAATACGTTGGCACGATTTTTGCGATTGCACTCGAAATGAACGAATTCCAAGCTTAAAGGTTACCCTCTTCGCTTACACTTTTTTATTTTCAGGTTTTAAAGTGCTAATGGTTATAGCCTGATTGAACTAATTGATATGGGCAGTTGATCTATTACTTCTCATGTGCTTCTAGGATGAACTTTCTTGGTGGGTTTATCTGCAGTCAGTTAAGCTTATAACTCCGATCCCACTCTATCCTTTATAATCACATCCGTGTTAAGCTTAAATACATAGAAAGCTGGGTGAGTTCCAGCAACAAACAGCCATAAATTCTCACTTGACTGAACAGCTGACTTCGAACATACCCGAAGGCGAACTAGTAAAACCAGTGTAGCATTTTCTTCAGCTCATTGAGTAAACGAACATATAGACCAATACAGTTCAATGCAAAGCAGAACAGACAGAATCGTTCGAAGAGTCATAGCACCTGAGGAGCCCTCACCGGAAAATCGACACCCTGAAAACTGCGCCCCTTTTTCAACGTACTCGGTAAAAATATAGTGATTGTTGGACCACTCGTTATCGTCGATGAACAGGTGGTCCATGACTTACCAGGCTTTTACTGAGTTTATTGGAAGGGGTGCATATTTTCTCAACATTTGAGCCCAAACTGGACTGACGTCAATGAGCCATTTATGGTCGCTTACCATTTATGGTTGATTGACTTCAATCCAGGCCAAGAATCGCCGTGTTGGCTCTGGGAGCTCAGGAGCCTCTTCTGAAAGTTTGCACGGGGGAATCTGGGAATTTCTCAGTTTCCCTGCCGAAGTCATGCCGGACACTTGAGCTTTTTCACGTCACTTACAGCTGATTTGTAACTTTGCACTTTGCGATTGACACCAATTTATTATTGGCCTGCAAAAAAGAGTGTGAAGTAGAGTTGCGGAATTGCTCATGCCTAGGTACTACAGCTACCGTTTACCCAGGTACTCCACCTAGGGTACACGAAATGCTTAAAATCGCAATTTCAACTCACTAGAGTGCTTCACTACTTATCTGGGCCTCTGCAAAGTTTTTGTATGTGAATTCAAAATTTCTTCATTCGAGCGCATTCGTGGCTCATACCTAATCGGCAAGTTGAAACTGTAGACAAAAAGGAGTTTTTTGGGTAGAGACTACAAATTATCCTTGACGCTCTTTGGTCAGCCCGGATAGGCGAAAGTCTCGACCACCGCTCCTCATTTACTCTGTATCTATACCATATCTTCAGAAGTCTTCACGCCTGCACGAATTCATTTGCCGAGTTTGCCAAGTCATGGCCCTCAACGGCCAAAACGGCTTGGCCCGGATGAACACGGTTAGTTAAGTACAGAAATATTGGTGAAAACCGCTTTCGGTCTTACTTATAGCCATAGAACATTCAGAAAACTGCCCGGTGACCGGTACTGCCGGAACCGGTACTGACGGTAGATTGAGCGGAGGGATACCCCTGGGTAAATTTATCGCCCACATGCATCAGCAATCCTTCCATGAGTTCCCCAAATGTGCTCCTTCGTCTGACAATGTGACTAGGTATCGTCGAGCAGCGATGGCAGCGACGACGAGTGCGAGGGGGCGTGCCGACGGGCGATGGCGATGGTCGCGGCGTGAGGGCGGGGTGTGGCCGTCGTGAGCAGGAGCTAGGAGCGGGCCATCCGCTCAATGGCCGGCCGTTTTCGCGTCAGCTCCGTGAATGCCACTACCGGCAATGATACCACCGCCACTACACCGGTACAAACGCTTACACCTTCTGTTTCATTGACAATCCCACAGAATGGACAGACTCTAGGTAAGCCTCCCACCACCCAGTGGATCATCAATTGCTTCGTTTACATTTTTTCATTTTTCTGATTCACTTTTTGTCTTTTCTGAGTTGTTTCGATCGCGATCGATCTGTCGGCGAGTCGAAGACAGTTGCGATCAGTTTAATCCGACAGAAAAAAGGGAGTAGCACAAGTGCACCCTAGGCTATGCCGCGTACGCGAGTGTGACCAATCCAATTGAGCAACTGCTACTTGCCGATCGTTTTGTCGCCCCTCATATTACCCCCCATATAATCGATCTTGTGACGATGTACTTAATTACCCCCTTCCCGAAAATCGCCCATCATATCAGCTCTGCAATGAATCATTCCAGTTTTGCGAATAAAAGTCGCCATATAATCATGGGAAATGGGCAGTTTACGCTTCCGCCGACGTCGTCGATGATAATGCCTCTCTGCCTCTGCCTGGCGCCCCATATATGCAGTCTGGGTAATTATCTTCCAGTCCCCCCAGTTCTGCTCTTTGGAATGCTTGCTTTATGCCACATGGCTGCCTGAACTAGGCTTTCTTAAGCGTTTCCGAGCGGGATGACGTCGGGTCGTTCGTTTGGTAGTTCTTTTATCAGGCATCAAGTTCATCGGGACGATAAGCTCTCCTTCCTTTGTCACNCCCCATATATGCAGTCTGGGTAATTATCTTCCAGTCCCCCCAGTTCTGCTCTTTGGAATGCTTGCTTTATGCCACATGGCTGCCTGAACCAGGCAACTATCTTAAGCGTTTCCGAGCGGAATGACGTCGGGTCGTTCGTTTGGTAGTTCTTTTATCAGGCATCAAGTTCATCGGGACGATAAGCTCTCCTTCCTTTGTCACCAAAACACGACCGTGGTGAAAGCTTAATAGATAATCTCCCATGAACCCTTCTGTTGGTCTTTGACTGGGAGTAAGATGAAGGAGCTCAAAAGTTGATTCTAAAGAACAATCGGAACTAATGGAGCTGTAATTAGCTTTCCTCGAGGAAATCCGAGCTACCATCATTCTCCGGTCCACTAGATACCTGGAGAACAGACGATGTCACCTGACATTCCATTTCAGACTCTTTTTCCTCTGGTTGCCATTGTATTCCCGTATTTCCAGATGTACTTCCTCTGAAGACATCATAGTTTTCGCCTGGGAACCCAGTTCCTGATTCATTTAATTCAAGCACCTCTTTTTTGAGCTATCGGGTTATTTTTAGGGATTATTCGGATTTCCTTGATGTTAGCATCGAGTCCGGGAGTTCCTGATTTGATGTTTATTACTTTGCTAGCTGCGGCTGCCAGTCGCCCATCGGCCATTGCCGTTAATCCGCCACGTCTTCGTCTGCTTTCGCCCGTCCACATTGGCCCCCTTCGGCTATTTACGGCTTGTCTCTAAGCTCTTTATTAAAATTGACGTGACGACGATGTCAAGTTCCTCTCGTTACGATTCAATAGTCATCAAACATCTGGCCCCTTTTTTNGGGGGGGGGGGGGGGGGGGGATAAACCTACGGGCATTAGTTATACGACGGCGCTCTCTTAAATGGCAACCACTTATTATAGCTCTTTATGGGATCTTAAGCCATGTTGCCCTCATTCGTTTGGTCCATCAAGCTTTCCTTTGAAAAAGAACGAACGACCTTCCTTGACAACGCCGGATCATCAATGAAATGCTTTATGCTCATGGCATTCATTGCTTCACGGATGAATCGATAGGGCCGGATATGTCCGAGTAAGCCGAAAAGGTGGACAGGAAGTCGAAGGACTAGGGAACTCAGTTCGATAAAGGTGTCACAGCTCCAGAATTAGTAGAAGCTGGCTTGACTCGAGCTTTCAAGGAGTATTCCTTCACTGAACAATCCCAAAATAAGTCGCTGACGCTATTCCCATTCAGTCAGTTTCAAATCTCAGAGATTCACCTACACACGCCCATAGGCGTTGCTAGGAAAACATCATTGAAAGTCGATATAGTAGAAGAGAGACAGCCGAAGTACTCAGCCCCCTGTTCGTCGTCTCCGAATGTGGACATGTCGCCGTTTTGCGTATGCGGGTGTTGTTGTCTGTTTCCTGGTTGAAATTTCGAGGAAATAGGTTTTGTCTGTTGGAGTGGTTCCGAGTTAGTCGAGCGGAAGTGGACATTTTAAAAGCTAAATTTGGAAAGCGGGTGGGCTACCTGGATAGTACCGTGAGACGCCTTAAATTAGGTCCTACACACGGTCTTTTGAAGCCCATATAACTCCGTGGTATGGTCCTATAAAGGTCCAGAAATTGCCAGTCATCCATCCAACAGGTCGGTCCAAGACTAGCTGGGTGTATGATGAAGTTAGNGAGGGGGGGGGGGGGGGGAGGGCTGGCGGTGGAACAGGGAACAGGGATTAGTTAGGGCCTCTGCAGCTCCAGAGCGCATATTCGTGGTAAAATCGATTCCAACAAATAACCACCTGAAAGTTCTTTCGTAGACACGGGGACGGCCGTCCCAATTAGGCAGATTCCTCCCACAATTAATTGACTTACATTGAACAAGTACACCATCCTGAACTTCATCATGTGCTGCCTTTTCGAACGCCCAGAAAGAAAACAGTCAGGGAAGAAGGAAAAAGGAGACCAAAGAGCAGTCGAGAAGCCAATTATTCCGTATAAAGCAAAGGGAAATTCAGTCTTGATTAGGATTATCTGGGCCTAATTACTGGGTGGATTGAGCTGTTTCCTCCCAGTGTTCTTGTTGAAAGTTCAGTAAAGTATCCCCTGATTCCATTGTTCGACCTGAATACTCGTCATCCCTACTAAAGTGCATTTAATGAATAATCGTGGGAATAGAAGTGCAACAAAAGAAATTACGAGAACTACAAATTGGCTTTATCATAAGTTGTCTGCACGTATCGAAAACTTTTTCTGTCTGGGAATTTCCCAAACGGATAAAGGACAATGTGACGGAAGGCAATCAACCCTGAGAATTCGCCACGTTCTCAAATGACGCCAGAGGTCATGAAAGTGGTTGCTGGACTGTGTTTCCAAGCGGAACTTCTTCATCGTTGAGCACCAGTTATCGTAGAGCTGATACCCATTGATGGACGATGGTATACCGAACCCTACCGTGACGTGGTAACGTACTATGGTTTTGTACTGTCGGCATAGCCACTCCGGATACGACTTGCATTACTTTTTTTGGCAAAAGGTCTCAGTATGGTCATTTTGGCCGGAAAATACCAAACCTTCTTTTAAGGGCAACTCGAATTACTGAATAGTTTTGTAGCATTATAATCGATTGTAGTTACCAATTTTGACGACCGATTCCTATTATGGGTGTTTCCCATTGTGGCCTATTTTGTAGCCACGAGCTTTTTCTACTGAACTACTACATTTCATTTTGATTGCTTCCCCGAATACAATTTATTAGTTCTATTCACTGAAGGGACAATTTAGTGGGAGTGGTGCAGTTGTATCGGTCGAATTTTGATGGGAACATGGTTAAATAGGAATATAACAGAGGTGGGACGGAACTTTCCAAAGCCATTAAGTAGTAAATGTCAGTGGGAAAAATGTTCTCTCCTCTATAACCAGAATTATTCCCATTTATCATTTCATACTCGAATTTTTCTCACATTAAAGCTATTCAATTTGTTTACCCTCTGCAAAATGCTCATTCTGGCCCATCACTTCGGGGTGATTATGGCTAGAAGCATAACATTGACCAACGACCAATCCGACACGTTTCTGATCGTTTTGTCTGGGAATAGCTGTAGGGAGCCACTAAAAAAACTTGGGTTATCGGGAGGTCACCAATCATAACCGATAGAACCGCCCATCTCCCGAATCCAAAAGAGTTTTTCAGTTTATAGGTACAGTTTGATTCCCACCCAGGAACGAATATACACGTTCGATATATCCCCTTGAAAAAACATACGTTTAGCGATATCGCTGACTGACCGAGCTTTTACGTAAATGGCATCCGAAGGAGTGAAGTTCGGGTATGGGATAATCGATAAGGACAATATCATTATCAAGGGATCACTCAACGCAAAAGGAGTTGCTATGGGGGGGGGGGGGGGGGGGGGNGGGGAAGGGTAAACTAATTACCTAAATAATAACTGCGGTAAAAAGCCCTTAAGTCTGAAAGTACTCGCTTCAAAAGTGCGTCCACATTCGGGCATTCAGAACCCAATCTATTCTTTGGCCGTGCTTGTCAAAGAAGTCCGAAGTACTTGGTCGGAAGTAGGAACTTGACTGGAGTGGAATGGTCATTGTGGGTCCTGTTTCTGAACGGCCATGTTAAAAGCAAAGGACCCAAATAGACCTTTTATTACCCTATTCAACACCCAAGTTAGATTCGATCCTTTTTTCCATCCTAGCTGGATTTTTCCCTGTAAAACTTTGGTTTCCCTATAGATGGCTGGACAAAAAACACTTTCCGTGATGTTCATTCATCGTTGCCGGGGAAGAAATGGTGAAGGGTACAGGGAACTCTGCTACCACATCCATCCTGACCCAATAGAATGGGTGGTATACCAAGTGTCCGAAATCTAGGACCCTTCATGGACCACAAATTGATTTCTTCGTCTATAAATGGGATTATACCCTGGTCGACCTGGATCCATCCAAGTACAAGTCCCCGCCAGACCGGGCAGGCATCAATTCCCATTCGAAATGGAAGCTGTTTACGTGGCGAGTCCAAAAAAGTCAATCAATCCAGCTTTTTCCCATCGTTCTGTTCGTCCCACATATCGTCTGCTTTATTTGGCAGTTATTGTCGAAAAAAGGGAATCTGACGGCGAGAATTTTCTGAAAATGAGGTTTCAACCACCTTTCCCACTCCCCTGTAGAATTAGTTTTATTCGTTAGTAAATTACTTGTGGGGAGAGTGGCAATTAAGTCTTGAGGTGCTAGTTACGGAGCTTGGTCGTTCATTGACTCAGGAATTGCGAACGTGCAAAGAAGGCGCTCCAGAGATGCCTTTGAAAATGAAAGTACTTTCTTATTCACTTACGCTTAACCACATGTGCCCCACGTGAATGTCGCCAGGGGCTATAAGTTCGACTTAGTCGATTTTCAATTTGCTCTCAGTCACTCCCGTGCAGCACCCCGGCTAGAGATGATGCACAGAGGGGAAT
>UZAF01017414.1:3191-17580 GCA_900617895.1 Haemonchus placei
TATTTTTCATTTTAAAGGTAACTAAAGAACCTACCGTAACGGAACAATTCTCAAACGATTCCTCGTAGTCGATAACCTTCACAGAAATTTAGGGGGCCCTCTTGATTTCTGATCTCGGTTATATTTTTGTTTTTTGCTAAGTGTGCACATACTTTTGAGAAAAAGGAAAACTTTTTCTTCAATAAAAGATTATGTTAGCAGCTACGATGTTTTTTCAGAGAAAGTGTTCGAAGGTTATAGCACACAAGGAATCCAATGGTAAAGGTCACAGGACACAGAAGGCAATGGTATCCCCAAAAAAAAAATGTTGGGTGTGCACATACTTTTGAAACACACTGTATAACGAAACTAAAAAAGAGAAGCTTTGCAGGTGAATTCTGAAAAAAATTATCAGATGATTAAGTATGCTGTGAATTTGTGGAATCTAATTCTTAGAATGGGCGGAGGTGGTGTAGTGGCAAGAGGCGCGCTATCTCACGCGATTAAAGTAGAACATTAGGCACGGTGATATTTTGTTACAGAAAAGGCTTCGTGCAGGACATAGATGCACTAGAGTGAAAAAAGCATTGTTCGATCTGGATCGAAGGCGAGCGTGGTTTTTTGAGCATCGCCTGCGGTAGTTATTTTATCGAAAGCTCACCAATCATTATAAGAACGAAGCCGAAGAGGAACGGATGAGCCGCAGCCGGTATACCGTTCCGACGGTCAATGATAACGACTACGAAGAACACCAAAAGTCCGGTTCCAGCTACCTGAAAACAGCCACTATTCACGTCTTGAATTTAAAGAAACGCCTTTGCAATTTATCTTCCGTATGCTTTATTTGATGCAATGACAAGTTTTCCCACCAGTGGTTCGGGGATCATACTCGGGCTGGATACACAGCCTACCATTACTCTAGCATCGTCAGCCGGTACTAGACTCGTTTTGAAGATAAGAAGCTCTGACTTGTACACTACAATCTTGATTTGGAAGTCGAGTGTGGTGCGCATTCCGAAATGGAAACGATGAACGAAAGAAGGCTAAGCGCATGGCAAAACTTATAAATTGTTTGATGTTTACGGTCGAGTTATTTCCTTCGATCAAAAGACCTACAATTCAAGTTTGTCAATTCTAGGCAACCTTTCCTGGATTTCGAGCCTTTTACTCACAAACGAGTTTCCTGCCTGGAGAAAGAAAACTTTGGTCCATAATATTGTGAACCTTGTCAACCTGCATCTTCCTCTACCTCATATCCGTGCATTTTCACTTTGAAACATTGATGTTTCAACAAGCCCATCATCTTGAATTCGAAATCATCCATAATATCTGAGCTTCAGTGAGAAAGATGCTCACTGTTCAATCTTCAATCCTTCAGTGAAGACATGTATCCACTTCCCTTTCAGATGAAGCTCCTTAGAATTATGCTTCATTTTGCTGTTTGAGCAGTCCAGCCGCATATTTTGTGAACTTTTGGAATCTAATCATTGGAATGGGCCGAGGTGGTGTAGTGGCAAGTGGCGTACTACCTCACACGCACGGTCACAGTGTCGAATCCCTATATGATGACCGCCCGGGCCAACGAAAGCTTCCATCCCTCTGGCTCACTTAATTCGTACCGGACTCGTCTGAGAGGATAAAAATACTGATTTGTACATCGGCTGGCCACCTCGTGGCCACATACCTATAACTGGCTTGCCTGGATGACTAGCAAACGCATTGAAACCGAGATTCTAGTTGTGAGTGAATGACGAGTGGGTGGCACGCCAAAAAATGGTTGGTTAGAACCTAAGATCTTCGTCCTTCCTACTTCCCCCTTTCCTTGCCAAGATAATTTGCATTTATGGTGATTTTCTGATGTATAGCGTTAGAGGAGCCAAAAAGGGACTTCTAAGTTGTAGAGTACAGGATAAATCTCATGATATGTATGTTGAGTGTAATCGCTTGAGGTTGCAGCGGCTTGTTCATCGTTGAAGCACCAGGTGATTGACTGAGGTATTCAAAGAGTTCACATCCGGAATGATTCAGAAACTGACCTGGTCGAAAAAGCAGGTGAGATTGCTGACATGAGCTGCGGGGAATGAGCAGAAACATGCTGCTGTCGCTTTAGGACCAACGATCAAACGATATGCCCCGGCGTATTTTACGAACTGATCTGAACTACTTCATGATGTACTTGAGAAAATCACGATCAGTAAACCAATCAACGATCGGTTAGTAGCGAACTACTTTCGATAAATTTCGAAAAAAAGTTGTTCAATGAAAAGTCTCAATCCCTTACCGTAATAGATGCCGTACGCACCAATAGCACCGAAGAATGCGCCAACAGTTTGAACCAAGCAATAGATTAAACAGTCCCTCAGACTGAGATGCCCGAGGGTGAACATCGTGAACGAAACCGCTGGATTGAAATGACCTCCTGAATGGGCTACTTTACGTTGGCAGATATCATTTTCCATCCACTATTCTACACTAGCTGTTTAGTTATGATCTTGGGAAGAGTTTGGCGAATGAGGGACATGGAAAACCTTTTCCTCAGCTATATAATCAACAGGGAAGAAGCTTTTTTGCTAGTTTGGCGTCGTCTGATGTAATGGCTCGGGGATAATTTCATGTTCTCAGTAATTGAGGAAGTCTCTGATATATGCACATATGTATGCAACGGAAAGAACGACCATTAATCCTCCAGACTACTACTTTTCTTCATCTGCGATAATCTCGGAACACTGCTGTATATCTTCCAGTCTAACTCCAGTTGTTCCTTTCGATTGAACGACAGGCCTTGACCGAAAATCTTTGTAACATTCCGATTGAGCTGAAGGGGTGATCCATGGAACAAGTCAATCCCCTTTATGAGAGTAGATATAGCCCCTCGATACAACCAGTGACACATACTCTTGCGTTAGTTATTTGAGTATAGAGGCAGCTTCATAGTCGATTCGGCCCCAAGGAGGAAATTAGAGCAGTCGTTCGTTTTCATATGCGAAAGGTATGAAGCTTGTAGAAAATAATCTGCCGAATGTCTCCCAGGTTGGTGCTCTATGGACAAAACTTAGTCTCGCTGGACTCGAAACCGTACTTGTGCTTGCCGGGCACCGTGCTTTATCCCTTACACTACCGAGGCCCCGCCCTCGCCTATTAGCAACCATAGCCATTTATCTGTTGCCGTAGGGTCGAAATCTGGTTTCAAGAGATTTTCATATGCCTGATCACTAAAAGAAAACAATACGCCGAAAAACATCTAGCCGAAAGCTTTTTCCCCATGAATCAAGAAATCTTCTACAATACTGGGAAAAGTGCATTCAAATTAGTCCAAGCTACATAGAAAGATGAGGTGCGCTTTAGTTTCCTTTCATTAGAATAAATACACTATTCCCCAATAATCATTTGAGTGTGAAATCCCCTCGTATATCCCTGATTGACTATGCCTGCTTTCTCAGAATTGCGCTATTCCTCAGTATAGTGTATAAGTTTGACGAAAGATGCCTGAAACGAATGAGAATGATTCCCATTCAACCTATCCCACCCATGACCTAGTCTTCTTGTTATGTGTGACCAGAGGTAGCGTAAAATCAGTGAAAAGGCGATTTCCATCAAGAAAGCATGAATGTCCACATTTCTCAAACAGGTGACTTGGATCGTTGCAGCTGCTCACGGTAGCTTTCCTTTGTAACCGTTTCGCTAGCTTTGAATATTTAACAAGAATGAGAATTGAGTCTACAATCAAAATTGGATAGCAGGCCGTATTTCCCATCATGGGGCTCACCATGATAGCGGAATCTCGGAAAATAGCCTGTATGGCTTGAGATGTTTTCAAGAGCGTAACTGCTACCCTTACTGATCACAGAGATCATTTGAGCCAAACTGATCGGAAACCCGGAAGCATGTTGTGTCAGGGATATTATCTTCTTGCACAATGCGGTCTAGCCGCTGAGGTGCGTGCACAAATTCTTTGCTGTCTCCGTGAAACAGTGGAGCGAAAGTAACTCATAGCCGTTCAATGAAGCGCCGCTCAGCGTCCTGACCTCAGGCTGCTCAGCGAACTGACTCAGCAAGTTGACCTGAGGCTCACCCTATTCAAACTGCAATCATCTCAGCTTGGGGTGATCGGTGGACCGCACAGGTTGACTGTCCCAAGCTTAGTTAGCCACTTCTGATTTCGTAGTCAACGTCTTTTGAACTTTCACTATAGATTGAAGTAGTGCTTGACTGAATGGTTACTATAACGGCTTTTGTCCTTTCAGGCTCCGAGGAAGGTGAAAGCACTAAACGTTAGCCTAATGAAGTATTGTTACAATCTCGGCCGCACAGCCTGAAAGTAGACTTCAAAACTGGGAAGAAACATGCCGAGATTCATAGACAATCGTACTTGAACTGATTTGTTTGTTAGTTCATTCAGGTAAAGGAGACATTAGAACAACCTACTGCTCCCATTGAAATTTCAGCAACTTGGTTATGGTTGCAAGCAAAGCACTGGTTTGGTCAGATGAAGACTCTTCCTTTGCGAAGCAGCATTAAATTGGAATTCATGCTTACAAATTTTTCAGAAAATTCGAATTTTTTTACAAGAATGCCAGAATATTAGGATGCACGGAAAGTAACTGCCGGAGGTTTCTGAAAGGCTGAATTATTTTAGAATGTTTTCTGAGTTCCCATAAAAATACTAGTGTATAAAAGCACACTAATCACTAGTGAGTGTCTTAGATATCCCGGAATTCCGTGATCACTGTCGGCTGAATACATCGAGACTCATCTTCGACCTATTTGTTTCGTGTTTGTCTTGATGAGTCGTAATGGGGTGCGTAGAGAATCATCTGGAATAGGCTTCGAAACCAAATACTTGGCAAAAGTTTCGATGGGTTTCATCAGCGGGGTGGCCGGGTTCGAGTTCGTAGAAAAAGTAGAAATTGAATGAGGGACGACAAATTGACAATTGTCGAGTTACATATGTTAGCAAGAGGAAGATGGAGCTGGATACATATGTTATGCTCACACCAGTAGGTTCTCATTTAGTACTTCCATAATATTCCCAAAACGTTTTATGAATCCGGACTTTAGCAATATTTTCAATAGATGCGCTATAACCAACCCAAAGCTGTCCTTACAATTGTATCTTGAAAAAGGTCAGCTGCCACAGGACTACGTACCGGAGGTTTTGCTGCATGCGTAGACGCAGAATACAATTGCAAGTCCCCATCCAACGTTGATTTGTATCCAAGTATTGAGTTTCTCGCCGGAAAGTATGAATTGCATGACGATACTCAGACCGATAAACTGAAAAAAGGAAAAGATTATTGAGAGTCAGACAGAACACATCATGTCAAACTTCAGTGTGCCCTCTTGCCCACATTTCACAGGGCTTTAATGTCGACCCTTTTCGACTGGACAAATCCGTTTTCTCCCTGGCTGCTCTGACACATTCCAAGTACTGCCACTTGCAGCTGAGAATTCAATTTGCGGAACATAGACAAGTTCCCTACATTTTCACTTGCAACATCATTTCCTGTAGAGCTTTTTGAAGAGCGCTCTCTAAGGCCAAAGCTCTAATATGCACTAGTTTGAGTAATTCCTAAGGGCAAAGGGGAAAATAGAGTCAAAGGCACAGCTCACGATGAATCTGGGGTATTATACGTATCTAATTTTAGCGGAATAAGTAGCGCAAAAGTGGGCAAAGAAAGCGCTTCTCGGCAGAACATAAGGCTTTAAAAAAACGACAGAAGCGGTACTCGGACGAGATTTCAATTGCAACAATAGCGTAAGGGGCTGGATATAGAAGTCGAAAGTGGCTGAGATTGCCTTCCACGAGGGGCATTCATGTTACTGACGGCAGAGCACCACACAGCATCAAAACTGTTTCTCAAAAAGAAAAAGGGACAATTCATAACAGGTTCCGTATAGATGNATGAATCTGGGGTATTATATCTAATTTTAGCGGAATAACTAGCGCAAAAGTGGGCAAAGAAAGCGCTTCTCGGCAGAACATAAGGCTTTGAAAAAACGACAGAAGCGGCGAAGAAGGGGTACTCGGACGAGATTTCAATTGCAGCAACAGCATAAGGGGCTGGTTATAGAAGTCAAAAATGGTTGAGATTGCCTTCCACGAGGGGCATTCATGGTACTGACGGCAGAGCACCTCACAGCACCAAAACTGTTTCTCAAAAAGAAAAAGGGACAGTTCATAACAGGTTCCGTATAGATGCGTCACCGTCTACAACAGTCTGGGCGTCTCTCTCAGATGCTCCTGGCGTCACTGTGAATGGTGCAGCCTTATCAAGACCATCATATCACGGCCACTTTTGGGTGTGTACGTCAAACAACTGGATTTTGGAGCCTCATCACCCNCACGAGGCCATAAGATCTTCTTCTACCACTTCGAATGACACATGGCAACTTCAGTGGGACATTTTCTCAAAGTCCTCCATTGTATTAAAAAAAGTGAGTTCGCAGCACTTATGAATGAAGAATGAACTCTTCAACAAGCTTATCAAACTATTAGAAACATAAGTTATTACCAACGGCTCCCAGTTGGTTCATATAGCTCGAAGAGGTTGAGGGGAGCAGCGGGGTGTGGGGGAAGGGAAATTCAATTTACAATTCAGTGCGCTAGGCCTATAGGACCAGAGAATGCGTGTTTTCAGAACTGCTAACAGGAGTTTTGTTTTTTTTGGCAAAATTTTCAAAATAGTTTTTGAAGACTGTCATAAATCTCTATAGTATTCATATTCTCAACAGTGCCGCCTTGGTCCACTTAAAGGGTGACTCTGAATGTGTTATATAATGCTCTAACTGAATCGTTGGAAGGCTATTCCGCTACCTGACAAGAAAAGCTCGTCTCCGCTTCATTTACTCCTCAAAGTCCGATGCCTCCAGCCTGGCAAAGTCCAAAACTCAAGTATCACCCTNTATCAATGGAAGAGATAGAACACGAATAAAGCTTTCACAACCTTATTCTACTCGTTTCGACTGAATTTCCCTGAAGAGGTTGTGGATTTGCCCTACTTTCTTTGGGATCGAACTTAGAGATTCTTGGATAACAGGGTGGGAACTGAATCATGATTCAGCCCCCATGCAAGTGGTCGAAATTTGGCCGGCAAGAAGCTCTGCTACAAACTGTTCCACCTCGACATAACAAATGGTAATGTAGTAATAATCACCCAGAAATAATAAACAGGCGAACTTGTTATAAATGAACCTCAAATCAATGAAATTATAGCACCTCTAGTTCAGGAATTCGATAATTATAACAGAAGGTCATGGATTTGCCCACTACCTCGGCATCGATCTTACAGATTCTTGAATAACACGAGGGAAATAAATCGGGATTCTGCTCCTATGCAAGTTGTCGAAATTCGGCCGGCAAGAAGCTGCGCTAGGAACTCAATCACCACGACATAGCAAATGGTAATGTAGTTAATAATAACCCAGAAATAGTCAACAGATGATCCCGTTACATATGGACCTTGACCAATGAAATCATATCATCTTCTAGTCTAGGAATTTGATAGGCATAACAGAAATCAATGCGCCCAATGATATGTGGTAAAGTGCTGAATGAAATCATAGCACCTCTAGTTCAGGAATTCGATAATTATAACAGAAGGTCATGGATTTGCCCACTACCTCGGGATCGATCTTACAGGTTCTTGAATAACACGAGGGAAATAAATTGGGATTCTGCTCCTATGCAAGTTGTCGAAATTCGGCCGGCAAGACGCTGCGCTAGGAACTCAATCACCACGACATAGCAAATGGTAATGTAGTTAATAATCACCCAGAAATAGTCAACAGATGATCCGGTTACATATGGACCTTGACCAATGAAATCATATCATCTTCTAGACTAGGAATTTGATAGGCATAACAGAAATCAATGCGCCCAATGATATGTGGTAAAGTGCTGCTGAACTTCGGGCAGTAGTATACATCATTGGTATATAGTAGAGGTGTGCCAATCAATCGAAAATGTTGGAATGTCGATCCGTTATAGTGGTGCGCAGTGGGTCACAGAATGGATCAATAAATTTGCGATTTTTTTCTACATCAAAATATGAACATAACGAAAAAGGATCCAAAGAAGATAGCCACTCAAGTGCAATATCGTACAGGTGATATGAATGAATTCTGTTCGATGATTGCGGTTCGGACAACAAGGAAGAAAATCTTGAAATCGAGAGTTTCTCGCAAAGATCCATTCGCGAGATCGCTCTTCGAAACATACGGCATCTTCGCGATTCTCATAATAAACGTAGAGATGTCAGGCGTAACCTAGGCAAACAGACAGAATGCTTCGCGTGAATATTAGATTCTTCTTTATAAAAAAAGGATAAGGATGAAGTTCTTGACGTTAATCGATCCCGTCTGAGGGATGCGCCTCCGCACTCAACTGCCATTCAGAACCATTGTGGCCTAATGAGTGCTATGTGGCCTATACAATGACCTGCGGTGGCCAGCCGATGAACGAGGCAGTGCCTTTATCCTCCCGGACGAGTCTGGTACCAATTAACTGGCCTAGGAGGGATGGAAGGCTTGGTCGGTCTAGGCGAATATCGATCCAGGATTCAAGCCCCTCACCGTGCGTGTGAGATAGTGCGCCGCTTGCCACTAGACCACCTCCGCCCCATTCTGCTTTATATCCGAATAAAATATAGATACATACACCAGCGCATGATGAGCTTCTTGTGACAGATACAGTGATGACTGACCACCAATTCAGCCCCGTGCAGGCTTTTGCTCTTCACCCTATTCTTTGATTAGGTATTCTTTACAATTATAATAGTTCAGAGCTCTATAGCAGTAGAGTAGCTTAGAAGGAGTAGGGTCATGCGGTCCCACTAGCACATCTGTATCAAACTCGGCACAGATGCCCACTTAGTCCTACCCGAATTCCATATTCCTGGTGATTATTAATCTGTAACAAATGCTGGGAGGACAAAACTCTGACTTGAACTTCGAGTGGCACTACACACATAACTTGAATACACAGCACAAACCCGTTGCTGCCCAAATCAGAGTTCTCTTTCTTCCCAGAAGTTTTGGTAACACGCTGTGTTAACCTGAGGCGCACCGATACGGATTCGATCTCTGGATCGTGGATCTAGCAATGCTCCACTTGGCATTACCCCACTCTCGCACTAATGAGACAAGTAAACGTAAATTTGTGTAGAAACTCATGAATATCATTACTAACTACGTTGTGAAACTAGTTGTAAGTTGTTTTCGAAATCCAATGAATTGTATTTCTGTCGGAGAACATTGAAAAGAACGATCGTTAAGATATTTGGTAAGAAGAGAAATATCAGCTGCAATGCTTTTGAGCGTGAGTAAATAGAAAGAAAGGAGAAAATAAATAAGTGGATAGATGATCTGAATCAGAAGTCGAATGAGACTTCGCACCAAAGCGAATGAAGGCGAGATGCCCGACGAGCTGCGCTGCCTGTTACACAGCTTCCTTTCGAGAGATTTACATTTGCACTCAAGCTATCAACAGTGAAAAACACTTTCAGCTTCCTCTTACTAACATTTATACTCTTGCTCCTGAACAATAAGATGGTCCCCTACTCCTTCCGTAGAAGGTCTACATGGTCACGTCGTTAAGTTCGGTCAAAGAAAAAAACTGAAGGAAGCCGAAGAAAACGAAGCAAATTAGGGGAGAGGAAGCGAATTCGGAATGAAGGCATATCGACGCCCGCCTGAAAAGCTCGGCACTAGGAAGTATTTAGAAGTTAATAGCATGGCTGAAAGCGTTAGTGAAAAGTCGTGCTTAGGACAGCCAACGAACGTCGCAGGTGCCACTCATCCTTCAAGCGCTATCATATTACAGGAAAAGGAAAAACTTCTCCACCTGGAGTTGTTCTAGTCCTAACCCTGCCTTCTCTCAAATTGAAAAGTAATGTGAAGGAAGAATGAAGAGGCAGGCTCGAAACTCGATGCTTGGAACTGAGGGCAACTATGATTTATTAATTCAATTTCAATTCCAGTAAACCATTAGGAATAGGGGATGCTTGGGTATAGTAATCCCTCCACTGGTGAACGAATAAGCACCTTATTCGCAATCAGTAGGACCCTAGAAGATTGGGTGCAGGAGCAGATTATGAACCCAATGAAAGGTAGTCACCAGTGTGGGATGTCATCTCGGCAAAGAATACTCCAAGTTCCAAAGTAAAGCCATCGCGATGTGATGCAACAAGGGCCGCACCCTTCCCCTGTGGGTTTTTACCGTAGGTTGATGTGATGTGAGTGCGCCCTTTCTGAGCAGCTGATTGAGCCACTGATTGACTATATTCCCTCTTCGATCGATTGAAAAAAAGCCTATTTCGCGTGTCTTCGTCAGATTCTTTGAGTTTCGTCCTCGGTGATTTACAACTGAGCGTTCTAGCACAGCTTTTTTACCTACATTGAGTTGTTGTGCCCGCTGAGGTAAGAAGTGCTCGGTCGCATATTCTCACTCGAAGCCTCCCTGAGCTGTGCTATCATTCAAAACCGAGCTTTTACGTGATATCAACGTTGCTCTCATCTTGGAGAATTTCTAAATATGCGTGGTTTTGGGTGAAATAAACTGAATGTAACTTTAGCTAAACAGTAAGTGCTTGACTGTGTTGGCTGGAACTATGGCAATTTGCGTTTATACGAATTTGACGTTTATCGCGATCATAGCCGATAAGGTGGAAAACTATGGCTTGAATCAGCCCAACATCTTTCAGATTCAGAACACCAATAACGACTACCTGGCAGGAGCAGCACTGAGAATTTCACCAATTCCGATGGAAATCCTGTTGGCAGTCCTACAAGGAGGTGAAATCAGAAGACGAAGGGAAATCGACTTTTATTATTGCCTTTCCCAGTAGGACGAGACTGATGTGAGTCTGTGTTTCCGAGAAGACGTGGCTTCCTGCGTAGAGAGTAGTTGAAATGGCAATTAGCAATGAAGTGGAAATGCATTCCACTTATATTTCTTGCACGTCTGCTGTAGACTCACTTATGAACTTCTGATGCCAAAATGTGCTGTTTCCGACTACTATGATTCCTCTCCATATCCCCTTCTTTCCAGACTCTTCCTCCGATTTAAAAACCTCATCTTGCTGTTCTCTTTTTTTGACCAAACAAGCAGCTGTTGAAGCTGAAATGGCCATTAATAAGAATGAAGGAAACAAATGTGATGGCGATCCTCGTGACGTGACTATTTCTCGAAATTACGTACAAGGTTTTTCCAAAAATAACGCACAAATTCTGTAAGCATGTGCTTCCTAAGAGGTTTCTTGATGACTTACGCTTTCCTCTTGACTTGAACTGTGCACCATGTACGTCTTAGTAGTAGTGGAGGAACAACTGCTGCTTCTCAGAACTCTTTTTAATGAACTGGCGTAATGGCGAATGAGAAGGAAGTCAAAACCCTTAAGGCGTTAATGCTCCACTGGAATAATAGCTGGCAAAGAAATTTTAGGCTGGCATTTCAGAGTAGAACACAGCCATCATAGCATTTTTGGGAGAACCCTGAGGAAGGCTATGAGGAAACTCATCCCTTCAGGGCGCTTTTCCCTTCCCTTCAGTCTTTACGCAAAGGTATTGCGTAAAGACTGAAGGGAAGGGAAAAAGGGAAGACTGAAGGGAGGACTTCTCAAAAAATATAGTTGATTTAGGTCTTCCGGAAGGTGGCCGACGAATGAAGCCCAAAGCGTCGCAATGAAAGCTTTTTTGGTGAGAAGATGGGAATGATGCTTATGCTGTAAAGGAACCGTATGTGTGCGAGGAGGTGGTGAATTATGTTGTTGGAAGAAGAAATGGATCCATACATCAATCCAAGTCGTTCCCCCGGGCCATAATTTTCGGCGGAGCTGTAATTCGATAAGAGGCAAATGGGTGTAAAAATTAGGCGAAATTGACCAGTATTCACGTAATTCGGCTATGGTTTGCGATCATTTAGAAAGAGCGTCGCAGGAAAACAACAAAGAATAGAACTAAAGCAGACGACATTGGACAGCAGCTGTACGAAACACTTCGACGATCATGTCAAGAGGAAGGTTTTGGAATTACTTCAAGAGTGTTTAATGAAATCGAATCCGACAGCGTTTGAAATCGAATTTATGAGACTTTCAAATGATGGCCCCTTAAGCCATGGATTTCTGATAGCTATTGGTGACCTTTTAAAGCATATACCTAATAGCTACTAGCAAAGAGAGATCGTACTAGCAAGGAACATCCTATAGTCAGGAAAGGGTTGGCCATAGACCAACTCTTTCAACAAATTAGTAAAACACTTGTTCAAAAAAAGATCCTTGTTAACTTGCTAGAAGTGACTATATGAACTCATGATGAAGGGAGCGGGAGCACACCGATGCTTGCAATCCTTCGGTTAGATATTCGCAAACGTTGTTTTCCTGGCTGGACATCGCCCGCTATGTGATGGGTGCATGGGCTAAGAGTTAGTGTGATAGTTGACATTTGTCTCTGATACACAAGGTGGATCCGTTCCTCTGAACGCCGTTGACAACTAAAGAGGAGGGATCCACTGGTTGTGGGCACAAGTCTGTTAGTGGAAAAGAAGCTCTTTAAATCCAATGAATAAGTCAATCGCTATTCAACCTAATTTTCAGAACTACAAACTTAAGATTGAGGAACGTTGAGACCCACACTTGACAGCATTTCTGTCGCACAGTCAGCCTTCCCATCAGTCAGCTTCCTTTCACAACCTCAGGTTTTTTAGGAACACCTTTTCGAGGAACCAACCACCCGGTAAGTAAATTCATCGAGTGAAGTTATCGAGTTGTGGAAATGGATTCAGTGAAAAATAGAGACCCAGGGTTTTCTCAATTTCGCGCAAAGATTTTCAAAAAGGGAACTGAACTATCCATCTGTTTCATTACAATCCATTCGCCTGTGTTCCCCACACACCCTGCGTTTCCTTCATCTTCCTTCGATTCCTGGCTTACATAGGCTCTCAATAACACAAAAAGGTAATTGGGCGGCCTCGAACTCCCACGTGCAAAAAGATTCAGTATTGGTCACCTACCACATCATTGATTCCTATTAATCGACGTTCCCTTTTCGAATGATGAATTTGTATCAAGATTAATGGGAAACCTTCTAATGGATAGGTCCTTCTGATTCCAGGTAGGTACTGCTGAATTGTTATAGGCACGGATTTCCCAAAGCAGCGCATCTGTGGCCGATAACGAATCGAATGGCCGCAGTTACTTAATTTCCAAGAAACCTTCAGCTGCAACATATCCGCCTCATCGAGCATCGCGGCACTCGCGAGTATGTTGGGCGTCCCCCGTCGTAGGCACTCGATAATGCCAGCGACAGGCGTAGAGCCCAACGATGACAAAAAGGGACATTGACAGCGATCTGACAGCTCAAAGCGCTTACACATCGCCATGAACTGCAAATTGGTCCATCCACGCTACGTCATTCTGGAAGGGATTTCAACACAAACTTTGAATTACTTTGGAACGATGAAGAAGATGAACGTCATTGCAAATCCCTGACTAATCATTGGGAGGTTCATTCTTGAACATGAATTAGTGCGTGGGGAATGGGCGTTTAAACCCTATTTCTTGTTCTACTGGCTAAACGAGGAAAGAGTTCCCATTTATTCTGGGAATATTCTCTTGGTGATGTCATGGAAGGGTTCGCAGTAGGGCAGTTTTATGAAGGTCAACTTTTGGAAAACGCATCCAGGAAGACCAGGCCCGCTTCAGGCAACAATTTCATGGCACATATCTTTATTCAAGCTTCTCCCTAGTCATTTGCTATATTGATCAATATGAAGGTAGAGAAGCTCAGCGCAAAGCCGCTCAATACTTCACGCCAAAAGTGTGGGGGCATGAATTGAGCTGATTAAAATCTGTTTTGGCATCATGCAGATGGAGTGAAGAAAGCTATCTTTCGTTAAATCTCACACAGGCCCTAAATGGAGCCATCCCTCATGCGAATGTAGTCAATCTTTAAAAAAATTAGAGACAAAGTGAGTTGCATGAATAGAATGATGGGAGGTACTAATAAAGGGAAGGATCTCTTTCAAAAATAGCCACTTCAAAAGCTACTGGCCAAGTTAAAGCGAGTTCTTCGTATAAATGGAAGGAGAGATGAATGCAAAGAGTCATCCACTGGAATTGCATCCTCCATATGAAATTCCGCCAGTTCGAATACTTTTTTTTCGAATAACATATAATCACGAAATATATAATCTTACAATAACGTATAATTAGCATTTAATGGCAATAATTGTGTAAAAATGAAACGATATCAGAGAGATCACATCCATTATCATGTCAAGAAATTTGAAAAAAATGGAACAGACCTTTCTCATAACCCTTATTAAAGGAAATTAAAGAGATTTCGGAGAAAGTTTTGAGAAATATCCAGCCCTTTCAGCACTTGGAAGTTATGATTTGCTGCTTGCTGCCCACTC
>UZAF01017415.1:6746-47842 GCA_900617895.1 Haemonchus placei
TTTTCTTTAATAAAAAATTGTGTTAGCAGCTACGATGTTTTCTCAGAAAAAGTGTTCGTATGTTATCGCACACAGGGAATTGAATGGTGAAGGTCACAGGTTACAGGAAGCAATGGTATCCCCAAAAAAACAAAATGTTGGGTGTGCACATACTTTTGAAACACACTGTACTTGGCGTGCGCAGTGCAGCTGAACATGAAAAAAGTAAAGAAAAATTTTCCAAATTGTTTTCATTTATTTTTCACCGTGCTGAGAATTTTTCCTTATCGCCTGGGTGTTCCTATGGATCCAAATTGAATCGGACATTCGAGAAGTCTTTTAAAGATAGCAGATATTTATGCGATTCTCGGTAGTGCCTCATCCCGCAATAATTTCTCTTGCTATTCTAAACGGATCCTCTTTTTTATTATTCGTATAGGCCCTTTGTGAAGGTGGATCAGGGAAATACATTTTTGATTCCAACTGATTAATTTCCGTGTAATTTTGTATTTTGAAATAACCAGGATATGCATTGGATCATACCTGATGGATTATAGAAACACGATGGCAGCGGTACCATCACTTTAGGCGGGTAGTAGTATTTAGCATTTGGAGCGTCCTTCAAACTCGCTTTGAGATTTTCTGTCCGAATCTAAATTGCAACAAATTTATACAATCTGAAATACGCATTGATATTTTCAAAATCCGATCTACCACTAACACCAGTTGGCGCGCGCGCTCGCGGAGCGGTCACTTTTATTGTGAATTCAAATCAATCANAAAGGCTTGATGGGCTTTCAACCTTTTTGTTTTTATTCAAAACTAGCTCCATTTGGCACTACCCCCTCTCCCCTTGCCTTCTTTTTGATCATTTTCTAATTCTGATTCCGACTCACATCTACATCTACTGCTCCAATTTTGATGGGTGTTGTAGTTGTTTCTGGCGCTTCACTTTCTTCTTCCATGATATCTTCAGTTTCCTTCGACTTTCCTTTTTTCCGAAGTTTTTTGATTGGTTTTTTCTGAAACAAAAATAAATATTGAATTTCCACTGTAAGATAGCTACCCCTGACTTCTGACCTTTTTTGGTTTTTCCTCAACGTCGGCGTCGATGTTTTCAGGCTCAGTCGTCGTCGTTTCCGCGACTTTCATCTCGTCCATACTGTCGTCCTCCTTCACCTTCTTTTTCCATTGCCCTTTTTTCAATTTCCTTTTCATTTTGCCCCATTTCTTATTCTTGATACGTTTGGCGACCTTTGGTGTGACAATGGTTTCAGCTGATTCGTCTTCGACTTGTTCCACTGTCGCCACTTCTTGAAATTCGCCCTTGACTTGTCCTCCAGCACCAAGTGGTGGTTCCTCTGTTATTTCTTCTTCAGCTTCTTCTTCATCAACCTTATTGGATTGCTTTTCAGGAGCTTTTTCAGTTTCTCCAGTCTCTTCGGGTTCTTCTGTCGTTTCATTCTCTTCACTTTTTCTCCGCTCTCCAGACTTCGATATCGATGCAATGGTCTGTTCTAAATTTTGCTTAAGAGCTTCGTTTATACTTTTATTGAAGTCGCCCTCGGCAGTGTTAGATTTCAACGTCTTCTTTATTTTCTTCCTTCTCCTTTTCTCTTTTTTCCCAACAATTTTCTTCTTGCTGATAGCTTTTGTTGTTGTCACATCTTCTGTAGGGCTCTCCGTGGTCGGTGCATCCGTTACTTCTGTCACTTCTTCTACCGCCACCTCCTCCTCTTCCTCGACTTCTTCAGCCTTATCTTCCTCCTTTTCTTCGGTCTTTTCTTTTCCTCTGCTTTTGGTCTTCTTCATCTTTCGCTTCTTTTTCTTCATATCCCTTTCTATCGATTTTATGGTTTCTGAGTTGAGTTCTGTGATCTTATGCGAGTGTTTCGGAGTTGGTTTCTTCTTTTCAACAGTTTCTTCTTTCTCTTTCTTTTCCTCTGAGATCTCGCTCTCCTCTTTCTTCTCTTCCGAGCTAGCGCTCTCCTCTTTCTTTTCCTCGGATTTTTCGGTCTCCTCCTTCGTTTTGTCTTTCTTCTGCCCCTCTTTTCTTGCTTTCAATATTTCTTTTTGCTGCTCCTTCAAAACCGCTCTGAAATCGTCTTCAACGTTTTCTAATGTTGTGGTTGCTGCCGCGGTTGTTGTTGACGTGGTTGTTGTTGTTGTTGTTGTTGTTGTTGTTGCTGCTGCTGCTGTTGTTGTTGTCCTTTCTTGTGCTTCCTCCTCTTGTAAAGACGCAAGTATCTGATCAGAATCGTCGGCTGCCGTCGTTGTAGTGGTTGATTTTTGCGTGGTGGCAGTGGTGTCCTCTCCTTCTTCTTCTGGAGTTGGTACCGTCGTCGTTGTGGGCGGTGATATTGTTTCAGGGATAACCGTGTTGGTCGAAGAAGTTGTCGCGGGTTGGGATGATGTCTCGGGTTGCTGCTCAGTCGCATTTGACCTCTCTTGATCAGTGTTACTGAATTGTGCAAATTCTTCTGAATCGTAATCTGGGATCTCTGAGCTCTGAAAAATAAAGACAATAAGCGAAAACATGAAGTTCTTGTTTTAATGTTTTTTCAATAATTTTCAAAGTGGATTTTTGTCATTTTTCTTGCATATCTGCAAGGTAACGTTTTGAGATTTTGAACAGCTGCTTTTTAGCGGCTTCAGATGTTTCATATCATCGTTCTCACGTCTTTGTCCCAAAAGAGAATTGAATAACGGTTTCTCTGATAGTAAGTGAGGGGTGTGGCCCGTAAAATGGGTGTGGCTTCGAAGAAGCGATACATTCAAGGTTGCACCGTAGTTGTTTCTCTGTTTTCCGAAAGAAACTGAACTTCGAGTTGGAACAAAGCCTAGATTTTTTATTATAATAATCATGAAATCCTCATGAATCCCGGCTGGTGCGTAAAGCTAACTATATGGGAACTCAGCCAAATTTAGGAAAATAGGGGAGTGATGAAAAATTTGCGAACTTTGATCGTTTCGGAATTGTTTGAAATAGTCAAAGTTGGGATAAAAGCTGAGACTCGGATAGATATTCCGGAAATCGGAAGTCCGATTCCGAAAATCATCGGAAGTATATTTCATCGCACACTTGGAAGACATACGCTTTGTACGCGAATGCTTTGCTCTTACTAATTCTAAGCATATATTCTCAGGTTCAGAGATTCAGTCATCAACGCGTAACTATTTTGAACACTGTTATTTTTGTGTATTATGTTTATTTGTTACGTATTACTATCAATGATTAATTATTGGATGTGCTTACTTATTTTTATTTCCTTTTGTATCCTAAAAGTTTATAACATTTTATGAAAAAAGGCACCAAACCATCGACTCACGATTGCTTCCAGTGTCCTATCAATGTTGCTTAGTTCCGTCAGCGGTGAGCTGGTCATAGGGCTGGGTAGCTGAGCAGCCTCTCCGAATCCAGAAACAATCTCAGAGGAAGTGGCATTCAAAATTGTTGTTTGATTTGAGGCCGAATCCGTGATATTCAAATCCTGCAGCAAATCCGAGCTACTCCTGCCTATGATAGAAGTCTCTCCAATAATGTTGTCGATAATCTCATCGGCGATTTCGAGGCTTGACGCTTCCTTCGCGATTTTCGACGGTTGAATTCTGGAGATTTTCACTTCGGAAAGTGTAGGAAGCATTCTGTCGCTAACGGTCTCGTCATGACGATCCGCGAATGGAATTACTCGTGGGTGATGGATCTCATTCATATGACGAGTAATACTTTGTAGAATTTTCCGTTTTCTTTGATCCATTCTGCTACGACGATCATTTGTAGGACGCATCGGCTCCAGTACTTCAGAGCTTTCCTTAAAATGAGCTTTTTTGAAAAAAAACAAGGTGATTGGTTAACCGGCAATCCAGCAGGCTTACCACTTTTATCACTCGAATCGGCTCCACAGGCTTAAGGTTATCGAATTCGTCGCCACCCACTGCACGTTCAAAGGAATCAATTGGATCTCGGTTGAGCGCCTAGATTTTCTCAGGATTTTGGAAGACAACAAGAAAAAATTAATTCAAAATAGTTTTCATTAAAATAGTTCTTCAAACTATTATAATATGAATTGATGTCAACACTCACTATACTTGTGCCATGTGTTCGTTGTCGTGCTCGGTGGCGATTCACAGCTCCACTTATTTGAAACTGCAATTAATCAGTCCGAATGACGAGCTAGTTGTCATGAAACGAGAATACTACGTTCTTTTGGTATTAGTAGATGGGCGTGGGTTGAAAGGTGGGCGGGACGTTCTTTTTGCAGGGGGCGCGGCCTGAAGTGTGGGTGGGTTTTCTAGATGGGAATACAAATACGGGGACTATGCTCTATCTGAAACCTGGAACTAATCAGTTCCAAGAAGTGGGGGAAGGGGGACTATCTAATATTCCAAATAAGCCTACCTTCTTAGACTCAATTGGTTCTTCCCTAGGCGCCTGCTCCAATTCAAAAATTGAAAGTTCTCCAAGATAATCGTCATTTCAGCTCGTGCGTTTTACGATGGATACTGCAGCCTTTACATGGCAAATGTCTAACAAGTTGACCGTCATGATCTTCATGGAGCTTCTCTCTTTCTTAACTGCCCATTTAGCTCCTTCAGTACTTCTTAGTACGAATCTATGTTTTTCATTGTAATCCCGACAGCTGAAGATCAACCTTCTTTGAGGAATGTTAGGATATATTAAAAGTAAACTAACCGATCGTGGATATTGCACAGGCTTCAGAGGCTGTGCTATGGCTGGATGTATCGGTGGCAGCCGTAAATTCATCTCCACTTGAGGCCTATG
Organism: Haemonchus placei; assembly: GCA_900617895.1. NCBI lineage: Eukaryota > Metazoa > Nematoda > Chromadorea > Rhabditida > Trichostrongylidae > Haemonchus > Haemonchus placei. The sequence goes on from UZAF01017415.1 coordinate 11,509, forward strand.
AATTTGTAGTGTTGGGATAGACTGTGGATGGCGGCGAATATCATGGCCTCGATGTATGGCTTGTGCCCACTGAAAGTACCTGGCTTTAGCGAGGTGAGTTCTTAGAAGTGCCTTCATATCTGGACCAACATTAGAACTCTACCTACTTGTTGTTGAGATCATATGGGATATGTATATGAAATTTTTGCCCCACGCCCAACTCCTACTATAACTCTTTACGCATTCAGATTATAGCAGTCTTAACAACATCGGAGTTTCAATAAGGACCCAAATTTCTACCGTAACCTCACTTCTGTTTTCATTGCTGTGCGTTGGTTATCAGCATTTCACGTTTAGAATTAGCATGGGAAGATAGCAAACTTACTGTAAAGGTATAGATCCAGGGAGATTATGGTAAAATCATGGATCCATACCGGTTTCTACCAGTGTGGGTTAGACCAATATAATACCTATTGAAGGTTCATACCATTGCAAAAATTGTATGAATTACTCGAAACTCTATTTATTATTATTAAACCGATAGAATGGATTCAAGTGTGCCTTTTCTTATAATTTTTTTTTTCAAAAGGCGGAATTTGTGAAAAGGGCGGAGGGCGTGGAATAATTCGAGGTTTCCAAGTGTTCATTGCTCTTTTCCAATTGCTGTTTTAAAGGAAACAATGAAGTTATTATTCGTATTTTTTTCAACTTTAATCAAGATGCTTTCTTATTAAGGACGAGATCGGAATGATTGTCAGTAAGGGAAATACTCACATATGGTCTGAAGTTTGCTTGGTACTGCTGCGGATGTGTTTGTGTGCATGAGACACCAGGATAACCTGAATCGTAGTAAGTTATCAGAGTTCAAAATTCATGGAAAAACCTTTGTAGGGAGTTTAATATGTTAGTCTTAAGTTGGTCTCAGGGTTGGGGCAACGGTAGGAACTCCCCACCAAGGTTGTACCTGGTTCCAAATGGGAGGACCTCGTTTATCGACTGAATTTTAGAAGCCGTGAAATGTATTCTTCAGATACGGTCGTATACATGAGTTCAAGCCTTTTTTCGCCCTTTAAGCTACTTACTTTGGCCAATTACTTGGGTGCGCCACGCACTAAACCGCCGTCTAAATCCACGAGAGGATCGAAGGAAGTGCTGGACTTATATAAGAGCGTAGGTGACTTAACTCATTATTCGCCACTGCCACTTGTACAAGTCTACGAGCCTGATAAGACTAAATCAATCCTGAGGGATGCTTGTGAGCTTTGCCTGGGAGGACCTCTTCCAACCTTACTCAGAACTTAACTACGAGTATTATTTGTCCACGAGAAAGCCCGGTACTCAGTATCCTCTTTTTTGGAATTCTAGGAACTCAATTTGCTAAATCGTGATTTCATTCGTGAAGATCTTTTGCAGTATATCCAATAGATACAATTACAGTAAGCAGGTAAATACTGAACTGACCTGGTTGACATTGAAGTCGAACAGTGACCGGGTATAAGAGTAACAGAAGGGCTAACCGCATAGGATCTGATATGGTATAGGACTATCTCGAAGAATCTGATCGCCCCACTCAGTAATTGAATTACCATCAGCCGGATGAACGCCCAGGCGGGTTGTCGAAAGCCGCTCCCACTCATTGCAGATCCGAGACGAAACCTGTCACCGGCTAACCGGGGTCATAGGTATTACATCTGATCGACAAGAGACATGATCCCATGATTGATAATGACATGTTGGTAGAAAGTAACGTACCAGTGAAGCAACTGCTTTCAGTTGTTGAGGGGAATTATCGAAAGTGGGGCTCTGGTCAATAACGAACATATCTTTAAATGGCTTGTGAGTATTCCTTTTAGGAGTTTTTTCTTCCATTCATTAGTTACTCATAGTGCTACCTTCACCACAGTCACAGCCGAATAATCATATTCGGGCCTCAGTTTTCGTTCTATGTCCCTGGCCGCTGCTTTTTAACATTCGCTCCCTTGAAAATCCCCGAGAAATTCAGTGGAATCGTAGTGAAAGCGTCAAATGTTGACCCTGAACACTTTTCCAACAAGCTAATAGTAAGTACTAGTTAACAGTTAAATCTAGTTTGGGAGGAGTGGCTTAGTAGAAGGTTTGTTTGGCTCAGACAAGATCTGATCCTATCTATTGTGCAAAAGGGGAGAGTCGTTGCAACACCCTCCAGTGGTCATGGGGCTACAAACCCACACAAAAAGGTACTTCTATGCTTACTCGGGCCGAATTGGCGTGATCGAGAAGATGGAAACCTGAGAAGTGCTCCGCGAAGCTTCTTATATTGGGAACTGAGACTGCAAGGGAAAGATAGCATGAAGGGTATCGTAGTCCACTACCAGCTATGCCGATAGTAATGCACCTTCTGAGTATGAGACACACCGCGATCCAAATAGAACTTTGAATTTAATAAATTTTGGTTTATTTTTTCTCGTGGTGAGCCGAGCCCTTATGAGAAATGAACATTTCAGCACACCGTGGTGCAAACCAGTTTGGAAAATTTTTTTCCCCACCAGTTCTTTACATGTACAAGGAAAGCTAAGCAAACAGAGGCATATAGTGTAGTGGTAGGGTTGGCATGAATCTGAAATAGTCAATACCACTTACTAGGGAATTACCATGGAATCAATACATGTTTGGGAAATAGCTAAATATCATAGTGCCATATCATTAAAGACAACGAAGACGGTAAATGTGTGGGCGGCGCCAGAAAGACAATTGTCCTCGCACCATTCGCCCCTTGGCCGGGAAGGAGGGGCCCACAATTAGAAAGACTTAACTATCCACACATACCTCTTACCCCTCCCGACTTCGCGTTGTTTCTTCAAAAAACAGTGAAGTGCCAAGAAGACTCGTTTTATATTTTCGCTAGAAAGAGAATAACAAACTCTGTTTATTATTTGCGTACATTTACAATTTGTACTATTTGTTTGTTACACAGTATTTGTTCACTGTTTTTGGGTTTTTTTGTCTGCTAGTTAACTTCTTCTCACTAAAACTTTTCAAACTTGTTTTCAGAATATACACGGAGAACCATTCTTTGAACAGCTACATATGAATTTTACGACTTAAAACCGGAGTGGCACAAGCGAATTGTGGCGGTCTTCGGGACGAAAGCAAGCGGAATCTACAAAGTTCTTTTTATTTTGCATATCTATCTTTAAAACTTTCATTCTGTTCCTTTGGTCATTAGGTTCGGGTTTACCTGGAAGAAGCTTCCTCAAAACTTTTTCAAAATGTTGTTTTTTTTTAAATAGGCGGTAGCCCTGAACGCCATATCGCGCGTCGAGTCAACTAGCAAGGAATCACCGCGCGATGTATGAGGATTAGGTCTACCACTACATCTTGCCTTAGAAAACAAGTATTTTCACTGCTCTTTGGTTACATATGCTTTCTATGCATTTTTATTTATCACCGATATAATGTTTGTGACCTATCCAAAATTGATCCCGTGGTGAAATGCCTCTTGATTCAATACCGATTGATTGTTGATTTGATTGTTGTTGTATTTATTTCATCCCTGTAAGTTTTGTTTTAATTTTTCAGCCTTTGCCAGTCATTTTTTCTACAGTCAAACTGTTTCCTTGTAATCTCTAGGCTTTTTGAAGAATTACAAATTCCATGAGCGAAGAGAGTTTAGCCTGGAGGATTTCTGTGAATCTCGTAAATCCCATATTACTCAAATCTTTTTGGGCCAACTGGTTGGTACTAGTTTGGCTTGGGAAGGTGAAATAACTATCTCGAGTGTTCTCCACCATTGATGGCTCTTTTGAATGCTTTAAATTCATTTCATTGCTCCCGCTATTCTGAATAGAATTCGTGTACATGGCGCGTCAGAAAATTTAATTAGTGCCTTTGCATTCGCTTTTTCTTTCTTATAAGCCGTTACTCCCAAGGCATTTATTGTTGTTTTTCTAACTTATCTAAAATTGTCATGAATCGGGTATTCAGCCCCTACGGCAAGCTACTCGAAAGCCCCACATGAGCGCGTTCGTTTTCAGACTTTTACGGGCAGCAAGTGCCCTGATGAAACCAGTGGCTTCAGTACGCGACGCGACCTCGCGCCTACTTCACACATGTTGCGACTAAACGAATCTCAAAAATTATGATAATCGTATGAATGTACTCACAATTTTAATTTTAATTTTTAATTTTCGATAATAATTTCAACACCTCTGCACTGGCTAAATGCTGAAGCTGGAATTATCAAAGAACATGACACCATCGCTTCACCAACAAGTGAGTCACTGTGGCGTTTTTTTTTTCTTTTGAAAAACAATATTGATTCATATATCGGTGGCGATTTGTAAAAATTGCTGGTAATTTTTTTCCCCTTTAGAAGTTCCTCACACGTGGTAAAAACTTATTCTGATGATGAATAGTTGGGAATCGAGACTTATAGTGTTGGGACGGATGAAGATGGGGTGATTCGTGGATTTAACACTGAATTTGTACTCGTGCATTCATCTCGACCAAGCCTTCCAGCCTTACGGAGTGCCTTAACTGGTACCAGACTCGTCGGAGAGAGTAGAATACTGACTTTCACAACCTCAAGCCATTGTTTAGGTCATATACGCCTTCAAAACGCCACTGAAATTGTGATGGGAAGCCGAATCAAAGGCGCATACCGAGAGACCGCATTGGCTGATCTAAAGGCTTTACCTAACAAAATAGGGCCCAAACTTGTACTGCTAAAGTACTGCCACTATTCAGAACGGCACCCGAGGACAAACGGTGCACAGTCCTGTAACAAGAGTAAGTTAAGGGATAAAATTAAATCCTGAAGACCCAAATTATTTCGAAGTTGGTCTGATGACTAAACTCATTCACAATTATAGAAGACTTCTGTGTATATTGAAGCGCTCGAGCAAACTGTAGGCGCAAATAGTTTCGCTAGAACAGAAGCCGCGGTCTACTTGGAAAAACCCTCCTTTACTAGAATGTTAAGAGTATTCTAAACAGAAAAACTGCTATAAACAGCCTAATCCCTACGGAAACTCATCGCCCGGCCGACAGCTTCTACCCCAAAATGAGCCTATCTGTGTTTTCGATATACTGTAGCCGCTATTGAGTGTTTCGTCATTGCGTCCTATATGTCGCAATGTACGCCTTGAATATGACTGGCAAGCGTGCGTCATTGTGCCAGGTTGAAATTCATCGGCGTATTTCGGTCTGAATTGATTTTCACGAATTTGATCGTTTTTGCATTTTATTAATGGCAAATGCAATAACATAGCGCTAGTTTCGGGTGGCTTATGTTGGCTGCTTCCTTGTTCGATTATTCGCTTCCTTTACTGCCTTCCGTTACCAGTTCTCATTATGAGTTTCTTCCCTTAAATCAATCTGTTTTTATGATCTTGTCTATTGGTTTGAGTTTCCTTGATTAAACAATTTACAGACAACGGGAATGGACTCACAAGGCAGAAAGATAATCGTTGTCGATAACGGGTCTGGGGTAAGCAATTTTTAAACATTTTCAATTCTTTTACTCTGAAAGTCAGAAGATTTTCCTCGTAATCCTTATCATTCGTTTAGTTTGCTTGGATTTTTTGCACATATCTGATTTAGCATGGCGTTTTTGTTTCTTAGGAAAAGTAATATTTTATTTCAGTTCGTTAAATGTGGTTACGCAGGAACCAATTTCCCCACACACATATTTCCATCATTGGTAGGACGACCTCTCGTCAGGTCATCACAGAAAGTTGGCAATATAGAGATCAAGGTTGGTAATACCTATACTGTTCTTATTTCTTTATATTGTCATTGTCATTGGCTCTTCTTTCCTGGTGGCCCGATTTCTCAATAGTTAAAATTGATTTGCCATGAAATTCGTTTCACATTTGCCCATTTGCTTTTAGTTGTCATTTAGTGGTGACTGTTATGTAATTCCGCTATACGAGTAGATATAACTCGTCCAAAGCTGAATTCCGTAGCAATTTCGTTTCAAATTGAAAAAGATGGCATAGTGACGATGGAATAACTAGGTTAGGTTTCTGTTAAGAATCGACAACACTCTCATTTCCAAATTGCGTTCTTTTTCGTTTTCGAAGTACCCACCAATCTCTGTCTGTGAGCCCTTGGAGACTATTTGCAATGGGCTTTTGAATTTCGTGTTCCCACCTATAAAATCTCTCTAAAAGGCCTTGTCTTCTGCGTCATGACCTGTGTTTTTGATAATAATTGCTTTTCTTACCATCAACAGAATATTCGTTCATTTGAGACTCACTCAAAAATTCTAAGCATAAACCAACTTCTAAAGAATTTGAAAAATGGTAGATAAAGCAAATGAGATTTCACTATGTTTTTATTCTGGAAATAATCTTCTCGAAGGCATAGTGGAGTTAGTTGGTTGGAGAGTGATACTGATTTACAGAGTTGTTCAAATCTCTGTACAATACACAGAATTCTTCTTAGTTGGAGTGTGTCCGCGTGCTCAAACGTGTTATTGGCAAATCGTCTAAAAGAAATCAAATTCATTTTTATTCTATTTTGCCGCGTTTTTATAACAATCTTTATTCAGGATCTCATGGTAGGAGAAGAGTGCTCTCAACTACGACAAATGCTCGATATATCGTATCCAATGGACAACGGTATCGTACGTAATTGGGAGGATATGGGCCATGTTTGGGATCATACCTTCGGACCAGAGAAATTAGACATCGATCCAAAGGTTACTTGTTTCGGATCTTTTGGCAGTATTTTCTGAAGTTCATTGAATTTTGATATGTTTTATTACTTTTTTCTGTATTTGGCATTTTAGAGAGAGCTGAAGATTATTTCCTTGGGAAAAATCCGTAAGTGTGGATGTGGGTTCAAATTGTTCTTTCCATGATTGATGCCTCTTTTGCTGAGGAGACTCGGGGTCATTACGGCATTAAAGTGCCGCAAAGTCGCTCATGCCCCGGTTTTGAATGACTACGAATGCAGTGTTGACTGGAGATTACAGACGAGTTCTTCGTTCTCTCCTTTACCGGGAAAGAGTTGCATGAAATGGGGAGAGGGGGGGGGGGGGGGGGGGAGGGGTGCACTGATTACTTAAGACCACCCGGCTTAATTTTTGATCAACTTTGATCTGAAGAAACTGTACACCCACAAATTTTTTTCGGCACTTTTATGCATGAAATGCCTTTTTGGGATGATTAGTTCAAGAAACTTGAGTTTGTTGATGATTCGTTTCGTGCTATCTTGAACTATCTCGTTCTGCTACCTGCTGGTCGTGAAATTCAACTTTTCCTAGAATCTTGAAGGTTTTCATGCATCCGGTTTATCTTACGGTGAATCTGGTTTCCCCAGCTTTGGGCTTGTCTGAGGGGATAAGTTGGTTAGGATCTTGACGTCAGAAGTCGAATCCTGTGGTTGAATGATTTGTGGCTTCTATAATAAGTACGGGTGTTGGCACGTTGTTTGAGTGCGGTTAAAGATTATTAGTTGAGGTGGTGATGTCTATCATTCTAAACGGTTTCATTGATTCGATTCTTGTCCGAGTTCGCTGGAAAAATTTTGTTAGCTGGTCAGTTACGAAGTTATAGCGAAAATGCTCTCGTCTTGGGAGAGGTGGGGCAGTCACAGCTCTAAGAATACGGGCTCGCTTTCAATAGGAGCAATGATCAGTACACCCACGATGACGAACTAGATATTATAGCAAGTTGCTTGCGCTATGAAAATATCATGGTGGTGACGCGCTGACTCAGTATTTGCACAGCGTCATGCGTGATATTAATTGAGCCATGAAGCACATTCATGTTGCAAATAGATAATGTATATGTATTTGTTAGCATGGAAATCTGAGAACTATCATTTTCTCCTCCAGCAAAGGAAGATTAGGGTCGTAGAGGGTGTTCAATAATTAAATCTCTCATTACCATTGACGACGAGTGCTGTGGTGAAAGTAGAGGTAGGGTTCTATCCGTCTAGCAAGCGAATGCGTTAGTTCGTTCTTTCTCGTATAGTTCACAATGTTATTTCGCTTGATCTCACTTCTTCACGTGCTGGAATATGTCCACCTATTGGACCCTTAATGGCGGATTAGCAAAAGTCAAACGCAATCCTTCGAATTTTGAAATTATAAATGCTCTCGAATTTCTGGTCTAGTATAACCATTATAAGTAATATATTCCGAAATGAATTTTTATATCAACGTTTTCCTCCAGTTTTTTTGACAACCATGTATTTTCTAGGACTGCAAACTGCTTCTCACCGAGCCGCCACTAAATCCTAGTAGCAACCGAGAACGTTTATTTCAAGTGATGTTTGAACAATATGGTTTTCATTCTATCCACGTTGCTGTACAAGTGAGTTTTATGTATTCGTGCAGCTCTTTTATTTCACTAGATGTAGTCTTTTCCTTCTATTGTTGATGCTGAATTGGGTGGGTGTGTTACTCCTCCTTTTTCTGCAGTCCTGAATTGCGGGCGAGCGGGCATGTCTTTCTTAGTTTCTTTCTTCTACTCTTTGCGCGTTTTCAATTTTTCGGGAGTACTCGAGAATTTCGCTAGTTCGCCTTTTGAGTACCAATTGTATGAGTGAGCTTTAGTTTGCATCGGATGATTGTGCCATTTCACTCGACCTTTGATGTATTTTTTCGTAAACATCTTCTGAGCAGAGTCATCGAGAAGCCAACGATGGTTTTTTCCGGATATGTGAAATCTGTGGCTCATCGGCGTTTTTTAAATCAGATATGAGTTTGCGCGATTTATGATGTCACCTGATCCATCTATTGATCAGAATGATCTCAAATTATAATATTTCTGAATGATTCCGAATTCAGTTTGTTGGTTTGTTGAACATCGCGTTTTTTAGGCCGTGTTGACACTGTATGCTCAAGGCCTCCTGACGGGTGTTGTAGTGGATTCAGGCGACGGCGTTACCCATATTTGTCCCGTGTACCAGGGTTATGCCTTGCATCATTTGACGCGGAGGCTCGACATTGCTGGGCGAGATATTACTCGCTATTTAATTAAGGTAAGTTCGTAATCCTTTTAGACTCTGATTATGCCTAGAATTTTCCTGGGCATAATCAGAGTTTACAAGGACTAAATCTACTACGAACTAAATCTCTCACTTTCCAGCTGTTATTGTTACGTGGTTACAATTTCAACCATTCTGCTGATTTTGAAACTGTTCGATTAATGAAGGAGAAGTTGTGTTATGTGGCATATGATGTTGAACAAGAACAAAAACTCGCTCTTGAAACGACAGTTTTGTCCCAGACGTACACGGTAGGCTATCTATATGTTTTCGTTCATTTGCTCTCTGTAGACCGCATAAATGCCGAGGAATTGTCTCTTATAGAGGGCTTTTCCATATGCGGGAGAAAGACTGGAAATGCAATAGTTGTTCTTATTTTTGGACGTACCGAAATTTTCTTTTTTGCTCCAAAGCTTTTTATTCCTGCACATACACGTCCTTCTATAATAAATAACGTTTCTGTACTAATTCGCATTGATTTTCGATCTTCCGCTTAGAATTTGATTTCCAGATTATGGTCTTGTAATCTATGACTCTAAAAGAGTCTGCGATAATTTTTTTTTCTCTCCAAAGCTTCCTCCTTATCTTTTTTGGTCCGGTGGTAAAAATAAACTACTTATCTACTCAAACATATTATGTCTATGTCTTTGAGTCTGTTACGAGCTCAAAGGGTTTCGTGGAAGATTTTGTCTTTTTTTTGTGGAAGTTTACCCCGAAGGGCGGCAAGCTTAGCAAGCTCACCTTCGAAAAATGGGCATCTCAACTATTCTTGCCTTTTGTACCGATTTCAGAGTGGTTTGATGCCTTACAGTGACTGGGGTGATATTGCTGCTATAACGGTTACGACTAACCTACTGGAGGCTCCCATCCCAACACAACGTCAAATATGAGGCGGCGGAGGGGGTGCTTTAGGGTAGCTTTTACGTAATAGTTGATTGTTAGTTTAGCCGCTTATGTGGAAAAAAGATCCAGTGTCTCTCTGATCCAGGAGTGTATAAGTTGCGTCTCAACCGGATCGCAATCATTCTCATTGTGAAACTAATGGCTCTACTTTCGAACCTACTTTCGAGTACGGTAGTCTATCAGGAGCTAATGTTATCTATGCGGTGATTATTGAAACGCGATAATTTGTCCGAGTTTGGTTCATGTGTTTGATGGTGTTTTTGCTGACTGGCGCCAACATTATTGAATAGTGTTATTGCGCATCAGTACGATACGTATGATTAGGTCGTAACGAGTTAGTAGATCCGTTTCTGCGGTCGAATGACGTGATTGAGGATAGTTGTTGACGTTTTGTTTTTTTTTTTTCACTTCGAAACATTTGGCTGTAATATTTGTATGAGGTGACTCACGCCAGTCAATATTCGTTGATGGTTCTTACGTTAGCCATCACATCATAAATGAAAAACTGCATATTAACTGTTGAAATGAGAGCATCCTTGGTGACCATTATCAGATTTTGATTAGTTTTCCATGTTAATATTCGATTGGGTCCTACAGTAGTCCTTTTTTGAAGAAACTCCTCCCTCCACAAATTCTCGATTTACGTTTCTAGTTGCTTTCTGATATTTTTTCGAACCAATTCTTTTCAGTTACCTGACGGACGTACAATTCGACTGGGTGGTGAGAGATTTGAGGCTCCTGAAGTCCTGTTCCAGCCACATTTAATCAATGTCGAAAAGCCAGGATTGTCAGAAACTCTCTTTGGCTGCATTCAATCTAGTGATATTGGTTAGTTTATCTACTTTTGTGCTTTCTTCCTCTTCAAATTTCCAATTTTTTCTTTTTGCATTCTGATGGCTTTAGATACCCGTCTTGATTTTTACAAACATATTGTGTTATCTGGTGGATCAACAATGTATCCCGGATTACCTAGCAGACTTGAGAAGGAGATGAAGCAGTTGTATTTGGATCGTGTTTTGAAAGGAAACACGGAGTTGTTCCAGGTGAGATCTCTCATTTTTCATATATGCTTTCTTTATAAGACATGAAATTCGAAAACTCTGTGCTACTGAGTTTCTGAGAAATTGGCTGCTTTTTTGGATTCATACCGATTTGTTTTTACTTTCCTTCAATTCGCTCTTTTCGCTTGGCATGTATCTTATATAGCATCGCTCTAATGGGACAAGACTAGTAGCTTTTGAAACTCGCAGACGCACTAGCTTTTGAAAAGTGGAAAGGTCGGACGACTTCCTACTCAGACGTGATGCGAAGCGAGAAGTTTGAAAAGTTCACTTAGAGCTTTAGCAGCAGTATCCAAAACCGAAAAATGTAGTGTAAAGAAGAAAGTAAGTGAGATAACATCGTTGCTCGGCTGGATCTGCCATGACTTCACGTAGGAAAGCTAACCTCGTCATGTGGTTTCATAAAGTTCTTCGCAAAGGAGGTCTGAGCCTCAAACAATTGTAATTTTGGGGTTCGCATACTGCAGAAAAAGTCGATAACTATCAAAACTGTGTCCGACTCTTAAGCTTTGAATCTAACATGAGCGATTGTGGCTGAGTTCTTAGTGGGTGGAGTAGATACAAAAAGGTGTGCTGTTAAGATCGAGAATTTCGTTCCACCTGATTCCGAGCATGCTGAACGATCACCCTCAGTACTCCGGACAAACACTGAACAAGCTTCTACTTATTTGAGTCCCTTGTTTCTTAGCATTGTTTGCGCCATCCTGCCGTGTCTTACGAGGTCTCACAGTGTTTGTCTAGTGGCTGTATTCATAGAGGTTTTTATGGGCCTGGCGAGGTTTAATCGGATCTTGGAGGATCTTTTTGATTTTTCATTCTATGTGACGGGGATGCCGCCGAACAAGTGTTTCATGGCGATGTTTTGACATCAATACGTTTTCTGAAGCGTTTTTCTTTGTTGTGATACACCATGGCCACCTACCAGGAGGTCGCCGCGCGAGTGTCGGATTAGCATAGTCAAACAGACGGCGACCGCGCCCTTCCACAAAATCGGCTGAAAGGGTAGATAATATTGTTGAATGTGAACAAGCCAGAAAAAGGGTACTGCAATTTGATGGGTGCAGTTCAGGGATGGTAGCGATATTTCTCATAATTGCTTCTATGAACGTGTCTATAGCAGCTGTTGCCATACATAATCACTATTGCATTCTGACAAAAAAAAGTTGGGAATATGGCGAAGTTCGGGACTGTTCAGGCGTGTGGCTTGTTTTACTGATCGATGAAGATATGCAATCTTTTTGCATCTTGAAGTTGTGTATAGTAAAGCTAACAGTCTGTAAAATCGCTGCTTAAGAAGGCCGTTACAGGTGATTCCAATCCCTCTCCGAAACCAGCTTTCTGACTTTTGCCGCTCCTAGGAGAGTTTCTAGTTGGATCAGTCGTCTTGTACGCCCATTGCGATTATCGAGAACTTGGGTGGAAAAGGAATATTGTCTGCCAAATCATGTGCTAATTAGTTCTCCTCTCATGCTCATGTGTTTTAATAAGGATTGTTAAGTGTTTTAATAAGGATTGTTAATGCTACTAGCACTTCTAATTGGCATCTTGCAAGCAGTGTCAACAATTTTTTATGATTTCTTATTCTATTAAAAATAAGGGTCATAATTTGTTTGCATTAAGCAAAATCATCAGTGTTTTTTTTTTCCTTCCAATCAGTTATCGTAAATCATTAGTCAGATAACTGTTTATTTCAGAAGTTCAAAGTACGTATAGAAGCGACACCGTTTCGGAAACACATGGTATTCCTTGGTGGAGCAGTGCTTGCTAATATTATGCGGGATAGGGATCAAGTAAGTGATGCGTGTTTTTGACTAATTTGTGATATATTCTCTGTTTAGTTCGTTTATAGTATCCGTACTTGATCCATAATTAGCCAAACGAATTCCACAATCAGTGCGAGTGGCGCTTATGTTCTTTCTTTCGCAAGATTTTTTTCGATATTTTGGTTATTATTAAGTATTACTAGAAGCTGCACTGTGGTGGTTCTTTGTGGTAGCTCTTGCCATCTATCAGATGTCAGGAAAAACTCTGTTCCGTAATGGGAGACCGCCAATCCTTTTCTAAGGGAATCCCTTCTGTCCCATGACTGCAGTGTTTGGATTTGAGGAACGAATCACTGCGACAATTAATATGCTAATTTCTGCGATGACACAGTTTCTCCTCCGTCAAGGTGATGGTCTCAGTTACCCTAAATTGCTTGGTTTTTGTACAGGAAATAGTTGGAGCGGAAACATTCGAGGAAAGCGTCAATGTGGGGACAATCTGAGGTTATGTAAATGTTTTTTCCTCCTCGCTGTCATCACTAGTTCAAGTGTATTTGAAAGGATTGCCATGGAGCTGGGCTACAGAAAGAAAAAAATTTCATGGGAAGTCGCATGAGTAAAACTGAGTATTTTATTCTCTCCAAGCCTTTCTTATTTTTCTCCTTTTTCTGTCATTGCTCCCAAAATTAAACTTCCTACATGCTTGACGTCTTTCCGACACGACTAATGGGAAGTTCACATAAAAATCGAGTTCAATTTCGATTGTTTATGTATTATATGCTTAATAGTTGGTTTAACCTGTTCTGCTTTATAGTGAAGTGAGAAGACTTGATTTCAGGATTTTTGGATCTCGAAAGCAGAATATGATGAAGGTGGTCTTCAACGATGCTTATCGAAGTTAAACGTGAAATAGGAGCTTGTGAAGTCGTTATCAGTAAAAAGGTTGTTGTTTTTGAATCTGAAATCATCATTCGACACATTGCCCTTTCCTGTGCTGCAAGTTCAGTTAGTTTATATGACATATAAGGTTTAAATTTGATTATTAAATTTTTTATGTCATTGGTAATTTAAGCGTTTTTTTAGATGTGATATGTTTACGTTGATTTTTAGTGTTCTCCTGTTAATATGCGCTCTATGTATTGTTATTGATCACTTTTCATGCCCTACTGCTCACTCCGAAACTCTTACGTTGAACTCGGTCGACACTCTCGCGTGTACATTGTTAACTGATGTGTGTATGTGTCGGTTTGTCTGACTGTTCCCTTTATGTTTTGTTCATGTCGCCCGGCCAATTCTGTCAGAGGTGAACGAGAAGGGACACGCGCGGTCGCGATGTGCCATCATGCTCTATTCGTCGATACTCCCGCCTTAAGCATGCCTAGGTGGGGCGGCTTGAATTGCTTGTGTGTTTTCTTTTTTTGTGGTAATTATTACCAAGGCTTTTTCATTTCCATAGTCATTTCATTTCTCATATATTTATTTTTTTTGGATTGTATTGTCTGAAGATTTAAATTATACCTATGAATAACGTCTTGCGAATGTATGCGTTCATGTTTGTAAAATTCACGAAGTCGTCCTACAAAATGGTTCCCACGCATGTGTGATGGGCCCCACCCACTTTGTACCGCCGATGTTTGATGGGTTTTTAGTGCATGTCGCCTGTGACACCATTTCATTCCTTGTGGGAAAATTCCTCGCGCTTCGGCTAGTGTTTTTCTTGTCTATCGGTATTACTATCTGCATGAGCGGAATGTATGGATACTGTTTGAATGACATCTAAATGTAACATCTTAGTCATCGCCTACGTAGCTGGTCACGACAATTCTCTCATAGGCCACCGGGATCCTCATAATTGTTATTGGCCTTGCGACACAAACTATCACTTTCATGTTCTGCATTTTCTCCCTTTTTTCAACTTTTTTATTTTGATTACTCTTCATACTTCACCCGAAAAGCATTTGAGTGGTTAGGATTCTGAAATTCGAGAAGTATTTGTGCCTCATTCTATCATCGTGTTCTGCTGGCAATTCCTCAACCTCTACCTTATTATGCTCTGTTTGGTTATTTAGATGGAGCTTCTTCTAAAGTACGCGGATAGGTCACTTCTGGTTACCACCGCCTCGATGGACGGTCTTCAACGGTCTTTTAGTGCGGCAGAGTGTTTTCTCCGGAAGGGTGTAATTGATGGCACAGACAAGGTGATAGGGCACGTTTCCTTCAACAGCCTCGGTTTTTGAGGATTCCTTTCCAACCTTTTTCTTCTGAGAAGCTACCAAGAGCGATAGTTACCCTGAGTCTCTGAGTTTTCTCCATCATCACCTATGCTGTCACTTGCCGACGTGAAAGGCAAGATCATTCCCTGACTGATTAGTCATCTCCAAGATTAAGATGTTTCCTTTTTGGTTGGGAAAATTCTGAGAGTTGACCTCCACTTCTAGGACCTACTGATTGGGATTGTTCGTTTTCGCATTTCTTCCAAACGTTGAGTATTTTACAATCTGTGATTCGTACGTGCCATTCATTATTTCAATACATCGACTAGTTCACTCCAGGTTTGGGTTTGCTGTCAATATTCAACAGAACTATTCAATTTCGTTGCAACAGAACTGGAGCTTTATTTCGTTCATGTCACTGTGTATTTCCTTTCTTAAGTACCGAAATTCTAAGAGTAATTAAGCTTTCAAACTTATGTTTAGCTTGCTTCAGTCACGTCTTTCTGAAGGGCTTCAAGGGGATTGCGCAGCTGTATCTCATACCCTATACAAGCACCAAAATCTGAGACTGGTTCCGAGAAAAATCATCTAGACATGTCGTATTTTAACAAGCGTTCGATTCAGGACCTTATTGAACTGCTGTGTGAACCCGGCTATTTGTCCTGGATTTTCGCTCTTAGCGTCATTGGATAGTATCAAAACTTATGCTCAGTGCCTTTTATTTTCTCTTTTTTGAATGATGATACATGATTTACTCAATTCTTACGATTTTTGTCCCCTTCACCATTGCTTCAATTAAAACTGATAGATATCGGGAAGGCATCGTCTTATTGACCAGCAGGCAATCAATTGTCACTTCTCGTTTGGCGATATGGCTGTGGGACATCTTCCCGAAAACCTAATTAATCTTTCTGCCACACAAAAGTGCCCTAAATTGAACTTTTGTCCATGGCTGCAAGATTTGATTTATAGCGAGAACTATTGCATTTCCTTTTCTGTCCTCTACCATAGTTTGCTGTAAATCGTTCCCAGTCAGTCTATTCGACGCCCATCTCATTTCTGAGGTTCAGAATTTCACAAATTTGCTTCATCCAACTTGATCTTTTTTTCGTTGAGCTACTTTCTGTAACTTCTGCCACGCACTTATGCACTTTTGTGCTAAAATCAGTGTAGAAGGAATGAAAGTTAACGACGGACTCAAACTTCTACCGTAATTCTACCGTTTCGTCATGATACATGTTATTACACGACATTTTACGCCTAAAGCAATCGTGGGATTACGGTAGGAACGTGTGGGATTCCTGCTTTTTGTTTTGTACTGAGGTTTGTGCTTTAGCAATACATGCATGGTGCATATATTCGTAGCTTCTCACTGCTGAAGAGAACCTTCGTTAAGCGTCTAGATGGCATTTTTGGGTGATTGTAGGTAACTTTAGGAAGCTACCCTCATTCCCATGTAATTGATTTTTTTATTACTGCGTCCATTTCCAGTCTCTTGAGTTCTTTGTTGACTAATGTTGATCCCTTTCATGTAGGAGTTCAATAAAGTAACCAATTGAATATACTTTTAGGGATTGATATAAAAATCCAGCTGTCCTTAAAGTAAGTAAGCATTCGTTTACAGCAAATTCCGTAAAAACCTTCACCTCCCTCATCACAACGATTGAAGGAGTACTTTAAGAAAAGCCCTCTGTATCTCGGAAAGTTCTTTTACGGTCAACTACGCTTAGCTGCAGGGCAATCCTGATCGCCTTTATTCTCTTAATGCCGAATTCTGGACACAATGACCCAACCTACTTTGTATAGGGTCATCTTTGTTAGTCCCACATTCACAGCCTCAAATGATGTGCTCCTCAGAGACGTTGAGGCTACGGAGAAGAAAATTTCCTGCATGAATTCCTCATTCTTATTTTTGTTGCCCCCTTGGGAGCAGTTTATCTCTTCGTCTTTCCCCACTAGATTGGCAGCAGTTCGGAAGGCTTTGAGTGAGAAATTTGTCGAACGGCTTTTTTATCGCTCAGATTTTTTTGCAGATTTTTGTTTGTAGACAATAGCGGCTGCTTTATTGACAGATGACACATTTTAGTTGACATCGCTCTGGTTTCGTTCTTTGCTTAGAAAATATTCTACAAAGTCTGATTTTTCGTTTTTTCCAGTACCAGTATGATTCAGTAGTAGTTGGTGATGGTTTCCTTTGAAGGTTCAAATCGCAATCAGATCGGTTTTACTGATCATGTGTTGAGAATGAATACTGAATTTTGAGGGGTCAACAATGTATGGTGCTTTTACGTTGTTCTGGAAATGGGCCGAAGTTCAAGGTCCTCGCCAACCCCGCCCATCAGTATTGAGGTGGGCGGAGTTGGCGAAATTGAACTCACACTACCCATTTCCATACTGTGTCTGCCATGAAAACGTAATAACTAGTCTACCCAACTTCATTTTTAGCAAGCTTACTGCAAACCAATCTGATTATGGTTTGCGTTTCGAAGACAGAGTTTTTTCTAGATTATATCACCTTATAATCGTGAGCTTGGCTTCTCTTGTCTCCTCTAACTCTGGGCAGGGTCGAATTCTCCGTCACATAGCACATACAGTTGGTTAGAGGCTTTTAATTAAGTGCAACTTAATTAAACTCACTGCAAAAGAGTTTTTTTTTCGCAGTGTGTATGACTGATGGCTGGGAAAAAAGGTTTTGAGATCGATTACTTACCATCAGTTCGACTTTTGCAGAGATTGTCTAGGTAGAAGTCTAGATATCAGGGGGCTCAGAGGATAAATTACTTAACCTCGGTTTATTACTTTGGAAGGCGCCGAGCATCCAACTTTGGGACTAATTAGATGCCTATTTGGCCCATGCAATCTTTTTCCATGGGAATCAAGTATCGCGAAATCGTTCCAGGAAGCCGAAAAAACTGGAAATGTGATCCAGAAGTGTAAAAAATGTAATCAAATATTGAACAAAAAAGTATTATCGATGATCGAGCATGCTGTTGCGATTTCCATCATCAGGGAAGTGGAAAAGAGGGGATAGATTGAGTGTCGGTGCAGTACTTCATCATGATCAGCTAGTCCTACTCCGAAGACCACCTCGTGTCCCACTTTATGCTCGATAACTGCTATGGAATCGACTTCTTCTTAGGGAATTTTTTGGATTGCATGAAATACAATCCTGTGACGAAGAGGGAAAAGAAGGAAATATAGATGACGATTTTCGAGCTGCCACTTGATAAGACTAGTTTTTCAGATGTAGATCGACTTTTGGGCGGTGAAGAGAGTTGTTCGGCAGGGTCCTATCGCTCCAGGGTGGAGGAAGAGGCTCAAATCATCTTTGGAATAACCCTGGCTAAGAAACGTTCTCCCCAAGTGTGAGGATGTTTTGTAATCACCCTTTTAAGAGATCATATTTATGTTGTCCTGAAGGTAGCGACAGCGGTGATCCACTTCTCACTATCCCAAGGAATATTCCATGGGCGCCCTCGAATTTCAAACATAGCAGTTTACATGGAATAGTGTGACCATTCTGAGTGACACTTGAGTGACATCTCAGTGTGTGTGACGGCAGGATCCCCGCAGGGTATCGCCCTAAGCTTCTGAGCCAATGAACGAGATTAAGATTGGCAATGAGATTATGTGAGGGTGTCCGTTCGCTCTGGGAGTTTCTCTCATGACTGATTACGGCTGAGGATGACATGTAGCTGTCACCAGAGAGACCTTCCGATGATAATAGCTACACTGAAGGCAGATGTAAATAAAATCATAATCGGTGAACGTGTGAAAATATTTTTTATTTAAAAAAAGTCATTTCAATAGTTAGATACGGAATGTTACTTGTCCCTAATGATCTTAGGCTCCTCAAAATCTGTCTTGTCATGGGCGCCTTGGGTCTACCCATTGTTACTTGTTCCTTCAGCCACAGGTTGATCATAGCGATCAGATGAACACTAGCGTATCAAGAACCATGGGTATGTCAGTGTGGAGCAGGTTCAAGTTTCTTCCTGGTCACCAAAGCAGCTTTCCCTGCCCAAGTTGTGACATATTTCAACCTTAGCTCTTATGCCAGCCCGTCGACCATTCAGCCCATCAGCCAACTAGTTAACCAGTATACCAGTATTTTTATTTCTCACTCTGTTCTCCATCAGGTTTACATCAGTGTTGCAATGATCATTGGCCGTTCCTAATTACGACGCAGATGTTCACATAAACTGAACACTTGCGGACTGAACGAGAACCTCCCTTCAGGCTCAAAATATTTTGTGGTTCCAGAAAAAAATACCCGTGTAAAAGTGCTGATCGAAGCCTGCATAAACTAATCAACGTGAAAATTCGGCAAGGTGGAGGTAATCTCTTCGTTCCGGCAGATAGTTTCCAAGTTTCAGTTTCCAATTTAAAATGGACTGAATTGCTGTCAAAACTTGGGAAAAATGATTTTGCTGTGCTGCTTAGGTGGCGGGCGGATTCAGTTGAATGTTAAATCACATAAATTTTTTTAATATGTGATTTTCCTAAGTTTGAAGGTAGTAGAAACGATAATTCTGGTTATGGAGGGATTCTATGTATGGTAGAAAAGTAAGCAAGATGTCAACAAATTGTATGCAAGATTCTGAAAACGATTAAATCAAGGCTCAACGGAGCATCCACTACGTCTTCGTGTTGTGTCCCGCTCCTATATGTACGTGTTATCTGAACGAAATAAGGTCTACGTCATAAACAGCGGCAAGGTTTTGTCGTGCCATCTGCGCTCTCTCAAATTCGCTCCTTCTCTATCTTTACGCTTACAACCAGAAATTATCTTAGCTGCACTATATTCAGTCTTCAAAATTGATCCCATTTTACTAGGTTGTAACCGTTTTTTGGACTCCCTTTCGTTGGTAGACTTCCTCGGATTTCTGATTTTTTCGATTTTTCCGGCGTTTAGTATATTTTTATAGTTATGTTGTAGCCTGGCCATTTACTTTTTACCTTCTCCCAGATTCTCGGCTCACTCTCACTGCCCACGAAAGTTTTATCGCGGTTGTAATGTGTTTAATTATAGCGTTTTCATGATCGATAGATGAGATTGCCTATTTACCGCTTCGCTATCCTTTTTTCCACCCCCAGTAACCAGTTTTGTCTCGAGAACTCGTCCAAATCTTGCCAGATCGTTTAACGCTCTGAATGCGCCACACAAAAACACAAAAAAGCTGCTAAAGCACTCATAAATCTTTTTATCTTTCGGCGCTTTAGTGTTTGATTTTGTTTGACGTTGGCCGAGTTTATTGTCGGGACGTTTTTAGAGCGAAGACTATTAATTCAAATACGAAGAGCGATAAAGGAAAGTGTTCAGTCACATCGCTTCCCTGTCATTTTGGATTGTTCTCAACGTCGTTTTAGTCAGTTTGGGTCTTGCTGGTTTACTGGTTTAGTTTCATCCTCTTTCTCAGTCCCTCTTTGTTTGGGACCTTCACGCTCGCTGGCAGTGGATGGTGGCTATCTTCGACTAGTCACTCGGGCCTTGGTGTGGACAAAGTGGTCTACTTTTGCGGTGGTCTCCTAATCATTTCGTTTCCATAAATTTTGTATCTGATAATAATTTCTATTAACTTTTCAAAAATATCTGTAATCTTCTTGTTTATCCCAGAAAATTTTATTTTTATGAAAAAAAAAACCTGATTTATCAGTATCTGAGCACGACAGCGTGCTCTCGACTCCTACTTTACTAGCTGGTTTTCCTTGACCTCTAATTTTTATAACTGAAGCCTACTAAATCAGAACTGCCTGCTTTCTCGGCTCTGCGGTTCCCGAAGCTTTTTATTAAAGAGTAACTAGTTTCCTCTAGAGTGCGCCATGTACTTACTCAAGCCCCTATTAATCCCGGGTTCCAAAGCGCAGGCATTACCCTGCTATGTAGTTATATAAGTATTCGACATTTAATTTGAAATCTCGCCTTGTACGTTTGAATATTTTAATTGTTATCTCTATTTTCCTTTATAATCTGTTTTTTTTTNTTTTTTTTTGTAGCTAGAGCTGAAGTAATAGGCCGTTGCTGTGCCGTAGCTAAAAATGGACTTCGGCATATTTCAAAGAAAATGCTGAGCTAAGACCCGAACGATTCTAGGAACTAGGACGTGTTCGTCGTCTAGTTTCGCTGACAATACTATCAGGACAAGCATTGATAAGGTAATAAAAGTAATACCATAATCTGAGCCAGTATCAAAGAAATACCCTAAGGAAGAAGTAGTAGGAAGGTATGTGATAAGGCAAAATCAGCTGCTATCTCGTCGTCAGTGAAGTAAGAGATGTACACTGAGTGAATCTAAAGAGCTAAGGCTCCGATAATCTCTTTATTACGCCATTAAGGATACTTTATGTATAGGGATATATTACCAGTTATCATTCGTTTTGATCTGCTCAATCAGCATAGACCAATTATTGACTTTCCCGGACTGCAAGGAAACGGCAACCTTAGGAAAGGATATTACCCAGTTATTGTTGTGCCCTCACTCGTAGAGGTGACCGCCAGTGATTTTTCCATTTCTTTTACATTTATATGAATTTCAGTGAATTTTGCTATGTTCTTGACTCACACAATTTCATTTCACAGCCCTATTTATTCTTAAAATGCAGTCCTTTAGCTTTAGCCGATGGATACCAGGGAGCCGAACCGGTTGATCCTTTTGGAATGCTTGTTAGCGTCCCTCGGGAAAGTTCTTGCGGGGTTCAGAGTTTACCTCTATCCCTTGTCCTTTAAGGTAGCGCCTTCTTTTGTTTCCATGGTCTATGCGGCCACATCATAAAAATGCAACAGGATGTAAAAATCATTCAGTACAGAGGACGCGCCACCTAAATTACTTCTTTTAGGAATTTTAATATCATTTGATTATGGTTTGGCCGCGCAGTGACTTACAGGCGCCAGCCAATGAGCACGAAAATATTCCTCTCTCCCCACTCCTTCATTTCGGACATCTCGGACAGTTCCGATTAACCAACCTAGAGGGGAATGCTCGGTTTGTTGGACTTGTACAATAGTTCAGGGACACGATTCAGAGGCCAATTGGACCATTCGGTCGTAGTTTCCATCTCATTGCTCTCTGCCAACCTTTTTTCGTAGAATGATAGGACTGGTTGGTCTCGACCGGATTAGGTTCACAACTCGATCCTCGGATCGTGTGTACCGTAATGGTACATTTGCCACCATTCCATCAGTTGAAAGCAAGACGGTCCGAAGAGCCCTATATGGTCTTTACTGTGGCAAGTGTATATTACCAGTTACGTTGCATTTTGATCTTCATCATCGACGTCAGCCAGTTATTGACTTCCTTGTCCTTCTTGAACTGGAGACAACTGCGACATTTGAGAAATGTTTCCTTCTTGGTTCAGAGGCCTTTCATAGGACCTGTTCACTTATTCAAACATTTTGCTAACCTCTTTTTTACCCTTTTTTGTGGGGGCTAAGGCGACTATCAGTATTTAATATCGTCATTCTATGTATAATATATATGTATATGTATTATATTATATTTTGGAGAGCATCACTATAGGCCTACAAAGAGCTACTCCTCTTTCTCTGATTATTTTATCAATATTGCCAAATAACTTAAAATTGTATTATAATCGCTTGAATACTCAAATATCAAATGTGTCATATTCACTTTAAAACTTGAACCGACTATTTGACGTTTTTGACAGAGGAGCTGGCTTCAAGTGGGCAAAACACCCTCATGTCCTTACTAAATGGTTTATGAACAATTTCCTTGGTTTCCTCTGGAACTTGTCCTTCACCTTGTTTTTTTTTATTTATTTTTCTTACACCTAATTGATACCGTATTCAAGTGATCATGCGAATAATTTCATTAGTGTGTTTCAATGATGCAAGAACGAGGTAATGGAACAGGTTTCAATGATGATCAGTAACGCCTACTGACACTTTGTCACTACCCGCAGCTCTCTGCTGTTCCTGTTCCACTTAATCGGGAAAGTGCTTGTGTTTAGAACGGTCCACTTTTTGTCCCCCCTGTTTGGCCTTCCTAAACACTCACTCAATTTCCGATCAAAACTCCAAGAGAGCATTTCGGTGCAAATGCATTTCTAATCAGCCTCTTTCCCTTTTTCAATATACTTGCCCTTTCAAAACTGGTAACTGCACTTATCGGGTTTATTATCTGCTTTTTTAGTGAAAACCCAATAAACCTTGAAATTCTAGTCTCACTTCTTTAGACATTCTACACAGACTATTAAAAGATTTATAAAAATGATGATTTGTCAAGAATTTGAGATAAAATAAATATTATTGTCATTGACTAACAATATCGAATGCTATCATCTGCGCATGAGCGATTGTGATAGTAAATAATAGTGATCGATAAAGTTTATCGGCTGTAAAAGTTGAAAAAAGAGGTAGCAAGGTAAGAAGAAAAGTAAAATCATATTGAAAGGAGTCATAAGGACCTTCATCCTGACGTCATCAAACCCTTGCTGGCTACTCTTGGTCACGAAGACGTAGGTGGGTACTTCGAGTTTGATGAGAGTGATAGTGAAGAGTTTAGGACTTCCAAAAACCCCATTCTCCATCTTGGTATAGTCCTGTATGAACGATTGAAGCAAGCCCGTGCTTACTATTCAGTGAGTATCACAATCAGAATCACCTGTGACGTCGTAAAGCACCTCAGTCATTCGGGGAAAGAGTGAATCTAAGAGTATGACAGCTGGTCGTGAGTGAAATTCTGGAAGAGCTTGAAAGAACTGGTGTCTACGCTGCCATTTCATTCACTGTCTGAGGCTAAAGCTATTATTTAGCTAATAATTTTCTGACGAAACTCCATTTTTATTGGCGATAAGGACTACCGTCGTTTATGGCGACTAATCCTACTCTACAGTGCTTGCAAGGAAATTTCCTCCTTACATAGTACCTTCGTGAACTTCTACGAATCAGCTGCTGGTAAGTCCCTCTGACGAAATGAAACTAGCAACTCATACTGCCTGACTCTTGAACAATTCTGACCTTAGTCAGCTGCACGACAAAAGGAATACTTTAGAGAGGGCCAAGCAGATTATGCGATAACCTAGTGTAGATGTCGTTATGCTAGTGACTCGAAGTAGTTGGAAGCTGAAAACTGTCGGTATAAACATCTTTCCAACTTTTCTTCCATTTATTCACTTCGATTCAAAGATTCATCAACGATTCTATGTCAGCTCTTTCTATTTCTAGAAGCGTGATCATTTATAAAGAAGCGTGCGACTTCCAAAACGCTTTTTACTGAGCTAACTATTTGGTTAAAGTGTAGCGAGTCGCACGAAGTACACCCCTTTCAAATTGAATTTATAACGTCGCGAGAAGTCTGACAAAGATCTTGTTTCATCACTTCTTTCATCACATTTAATCCACGCATTTGGGTACCCACTCAGTCAAAATATTCACCTCAATAAGCTGTATAGGTTCCTTTTTGTCAAATAAATATTTTAATAAACTAGTCCTATGTCTATATTAGAATTTCTACGTAATCCTTGAAATCCAATCTTTTTTATTGATAGATTTCATCGAAATCCTGACCGTACGACTAAATACTCTCAAAAAACGTTCGCATTCAGTGGTTCACCTGCTAGATCCGAAATCTGAAATTGATCTAAAATTCTTTTCAGAGCCAATCCATTTTTTGCTTACATCTACGATCAGACTGAGTTTTCCGTAGAGCTATATACTTTTATAACCAATTTATTGTTGGATTGCTTCAGATACTGAGAGTTTTCAGGCTTCGTTATCGGTTGTTTTTATCGACAACCGATCATATCAGGTTATGGATTTTCTAACGTTGTCATATTGAAATTCTATTGAAAACTCGTTCGAAATAGCCGGTCGAGAATGCCCTGTACATTTGTTGGTTCACTTATATAATAGGCGAGAGTCTATGAACTGATATTCTCCTTCAATAAATCATCTTATATAGTTTATGGACGATCGACTACGCCCTTTCTCCCTCTGGACGATCCACCGAGCGAGCGAGCGAAATCGCCCGCCCCTTTCGCGCAATTCACCTTTCAGCCCCGATTTAGACATATCATATGCAAGGCCAAATATCAGTTTCATTACAACGGTCGTCATCTTCGTCGTCGTTGTCGTCGTTGACGTCGTCTGTAGTGATGCGGTTTATCGCCGGCACACTCAATTGTCACATTCCACTGATCATTTCTCTTTTAGTCGCTTTTCGTATCCCATTTGCACCCATGGCCCCATTTCTTTCGTGTTGTTCCCTTACACCCTACAATTTTCTCTATTTTCTCATTTAGAAACCTCTTATTGGCGATATTTCTCACATGTAGGTATCAATTTCAGTTGCTCTTTGATTTTCAAGGATTCTCAGATTCTTTGGCGTCATTTTTCTTCAGCGGACCAACCGGAAGAGGAAAAAAAGAAGGAGAATGCGTGCCCATGAGAATTATTTGCTGTTTTTACTTCCTTTTTCTTGGTCTGCGAGCTCCTCCGTGGGCAATTTCAGCCTTGGATGAAATATTGCCGGATTTTTGGGGCAATTCACTTCTGTGAGTCTGGCAGAAAACCTCTTTTCAGTTTCCGATGTCTCATATTTGCAAGAATTCTTTGCTGAAGTTGAGCAAGGGGTGAATTTCACTGGGAGTAGGTTGAGACCAATAATTTTACAGGGTAAAATGACCAAATTTTTGAGTTGGTCTCTCCTCATCGGGGATTCAACCATGCACTGAATTTCCCTGAGAACTGTAGTTGCGTTTGAATGAGTTCGTGGCGTATACAATGACTTGTGCTCATGGTCATCCGATGTACAAATCCGCATTCTGTGTTTCTACATTCCCAGAAGTCTCTGGTATCAATCAGCCGCCTTTAGGGATGGAGGACTCAGTTAGCCTGGGCAGGTATCACTTCGTGATCCAACCCTCCGCTTACGTGTGTGGTGTGGTGAGCTGATTGACTCTACCACCTCTGGTCCAATAGCGGTTGGAACGATCAGCTGATTGGAAGGGTACCGTCCAGGAATTGACCCTCTGACCACATTTGTGCTAACCGCGCCACTTGGAATCGCTCTTTCAAAAGAGGAAGCCCTTAAACACAAGCCATTTTCGAAGAGTCTGGCAAACTGATCCCCTAGCTCCTCTCCGAAAAAGTCTTGGGTTCTGCCGTTGAGGTAAAGCGTTATCAGTAACCACGTCAATCCATTGGGAGCCATAATTATGGGCAAAACCCGGAGTCCTCGTGTCTTCATACCGTGAATGTTCATTGAACAAAAGCGTCATTGCAATTTACGTTCCTTCACGCTGATCACTCTTTGATGTTCCTCGAAATTACAGATTTTTCTAAAGCCATTACAAAGTGATAAAAGGGTCCTCTGCAATAAAACTGATCCTGTTGCCTTCAATGTACACATATTTCTACTTACAGTTTCTACACCACACAGTCTCTCTCATTTTCTTTCCTGTTTACTTTTTTCTCGTAGATCCAACCTTGAGAGCTCGTTTTCGGTGGAATTTCAGGGTATTTACGTAGAATTTTATGGCTATCAATTGGAATTCCATAGATTCCAAAATTCTTTAGGTATTACAAACACCGACGGCATAGCTGAATAGCTAGCATTCCAGCAGAAACCTATTTAAAGCGGAAAAGATATGCTATATAGTTAATCGATGGGTTGGTCTGGTTTTGTGACTTTTTATGACCGTTTTATTCATTTTACAATTTAATTCTTTACTGTTTTTTTTCGCTTTTGAGTAGTCAGTGGGTTAGATGGTACCTTACTAGTTGTGTGGTAGCAATCGGACAGAGGTTTTCCTCAGGGTCAACCCATGGTAGGTAGGGAGGTAGCAAGAATAGATCGGGCTGAACCTTGGCGCCGAGTCCTGTTTCCCTGACCTTTTCCTTCCCACTTTCAGGGTTAAGGATCGTTTCGATGGAATTTCAGGGGACTACTGGTACTTATCAGTTCTACTTTGTGGGAGTGAATTGTTTTTTGAATTCTTTCAACTACAAAAAATCGAATCTTCGGTACTTTTTATCAGCTAATTAACGGTTCCACTTATGACGAAATCACTCGAAAAAATCTTCAAAGGCATTTTTTTCCACCTCCGTAGGCTGGGGAATTTTCATGATTCATTGTAAGTTATTGGCTGAACGACCGATTGTCTGCATCTTCAAACGTGTGTCAAGTGTGCGTTTTCAATGGAATCCGGACTTTCAACGGACTGTCACGAACGACAATGAGTATTCTGTTCGTCTTCTTTCCTTCTGCCACATCATTGTACTTTCGGACATATTTTGATTGCGAAAAAAATCTTTGGGAAGTCTTATACATTTGTTTATTCATGTAGATCCTGTTTATTCAGCTTTAGGCGTAGTCCCATGTAGACGGAAGGAGGACCATGGGGTATACCTATGATGTAGATAACCTGAAAACATGATTTGCTAGCATTATACACGTGAAACTTGAAAGTATTTATGAGTAGTTTCATCATTCAAATAAAAAGGGAAAGAGATGGTCTTCTGGCTTCATCCAATTCCTTTTGTGGGATGCGCCCCACATTCGACTTCCATTCAGAATGGCATTGGCGTTTGAATGCGTATGTATTCTATACAACGACCTGTAGTAGTCAAACCGTGTTCGATTCAGTGAATGCATCTATCCTGTCGGACTAAGAACATTAATCTGGTACCTACTTACCTACTATGGAAGGACGGAAAGACGGATAGCTTGGTCCGCCTAGGCCGGTTTCAATCCGGGATGCGCCCCCTCCCCGTATCATCATGTGGAAGTGTGAATTGTTATTACATAACCTCAACCTCCAATAATAATGATCTGATATAATTACCATCTGTAATCGAGAAACTGGTCTGCGGTTTTGTAATGATTGTACAGACTTTTTCCTAATCTTTATTAGTTACAGTAATGGCTCATAGGAACTCTATAATTATCGCTCAATTGAGATGGAATTACTATTTTTAACTACCTAACTCATAATAATTACTAATAGGCAAATTAGGTAGTATAGGTTGATAGTTCCAAATCCCGAGTGTAGAATTAGTTGAACTAAGCATCCGAGCAAAGGCGATTGGCGCACAACTCAAATAAGCAGGAATATCCATCACTAATATTGATTTGGAAGGTGTTATCGATTGATAAGTATTTAGTACTACCAGAATAGTAAATGCCAATGGGTGACGTGTTCCCAAAAAATGATCTTTTTGGCTCAGTCACCCTTTCTGAGTCGTACCGTAAATTCAATAATGCTGCAGCTTCAATATTACTTCCTCGGAAATGGAATGGCACGAGAAGGTCTCTGATTTTTCCTTCTCCTCTCTGATTTTTTTCTTTCATTCTCAATTTCGTCCCTAGCCGAGGAGCAAGTCTAGCTGTACCCGCCAAAGGCCTCTCCTTCAACAAACTCCAATAACCTTATAGTATTAATATTA
Source organism: Haemonchus placei (assembly GCA_900617895.1). Taxonomy (NCBI): domain Eukaryota; kingdom Metazoa; phylum Nematoda; class Chromadorea; order Rhabditida; family Trichostrongylidae; genus Haemonchus; species Haemonchus placei. The sequence goes on from UZAF01017415.1 coordinate 39,812, forward strand.
ATACTAGTATAATACTGATACCGTATATTAATAATATTACATATCAACACCGAAAACTTGTTTGATCTCGACTTCTTCTGAAAAGCTCCCTTCATACAGTGCTCCATAGGTACAAGTTCAGATACGGTAGGAATCCTAGGCTTAGTTGGCGTTCGATTTGCTGAACTGATGCTCCTCCTCTAACTGCTCCACTATTCACACGCCCCATTAGAGGTTAATTCCATCTGATTTATTCCGCCTTTGCTTATTCAACAAATCATGCTGGATACAGTATACGAGTTGAAAAAGTGTACAGAGCAATGAAACCAGATCTATTCGTTTTTGAAGCTTCAATTTATTTGTTCCTTCTTCTAGTCGCCGGATACGATCAGAGCCTGCTGGTATTAAAACTGGTTTAATCGGCTTACTTGCTTTTTCCGCGGTCGTATTCAGATAATTTTCGTTTTGCTAACCATACAAACGCATTCGTATGATTTCTTAGTAGGCCGGATCGAAAACTGGTTGGATCCTTTACTGTCGCCGTAGGTTTTTTCGATGGCCGGCCAAATGGCTAATATGGATGGGCTTAGGGAGCAGTTTTGAGCCATGTTTTGTGTTGACGATATTGCTCTTGCGCGACGTAACCGTTTGATTTATTGGTGTTTTTTCCTGAATGTTGTTAGCGGAGAAATCCAAAACGGAATTCCAGGTATACGCCGACAGGTATTCTATCAAGTGAACCCGATGATCCTGCCTGACGACACTTAGGATTTCGTGGTTCACCTTACACCTTGATCACTATGTACTTCGGAAAGCGAAGTACTGTGGCGTTGACCTGTCCCGTTCTGAGGTACTCCCACGCATTCTACTTCCTTTAAGAATCTTAGTGGCGATTCGAATGCATATGTGATCTGTACAATGACATGCGGTAGCTAACCGATGTACAAGTCAAAGCTTTAACATCCCAGATGAGTCTGGTACCAATTGACCGACCGTGAATTGTGGGAGACTTCGTTGGCCTAGGCGAATGACGATCCGGGATTCAAACTCATGACCATGCATTAGTCCGTTATTTGCCGCTACAGCAGCTCCAGCTTTGGAACAGGAATACGATTCCGATTTTAATGTCTTATTTCTGGCTTCAGAGAGCGGAAGTTTAAAACCTTTCTCCCTTCCCGATTTCCGTGAAAGTGTCCTGCTTTTTTCAAAAAACTTCTAACTTCAGCGTCCTTTCCTTACAGTAGCTTATTTTGACAAATTTCGAGAATACTGAAATACAGCGATGTCGCGTGAATTTCACCCTTCAGTTGGTTTTGTATAACTTTCGTTAACCGTTGTCACTACATCAACTCACGCGCGATTTAGGAAACTTGGGACAGAGGCGATATACGGAGAAGTTCCAAAATTTTTGCCCCATAGCGTCTACATCCAGAGTCCAGATGTTTTGAGAGTTTTTTTTGAGCGTTTTCAAATTTCCAATCTTGACGTCGTTCCTTTGGAATTTACTAATTTATTGACAGGCTGGTTCAGCCTCCCAGAAAAACAGGAGGCCGCTGGTGCAACCTCATTTGTCTTTTCTTTTGCTTGAATGGTCATAAATCGCACCGTAGCTTAGGCCTTTCTTTCGTATAGACCATGAATTTTCAAACCTTCGAAGTTTTTGAAGGGAAAAAGTCGATCAGGTTTGCCTGGATAAGCCATGCACTCAGTTCCCGTCCACTTCCAAATACGTAGATGTGAAGTGTACCTGTGGAGACCTAAAATGTCTTTCAGGTTGGTCATTTTTGACGTTGACGTCCTTGGAATTCATTTTTTAATACTACTTGAGAAGATTGATAAGTCCCTAGAACCTAACTGACTTCAAAGGAATTTGATCCCATGGTCTAGGCGCGTGCCATACGACACCTTTTGACTGCACCCATATCATGTTACAGAAGTTCAGAAAAGAGTAAATAACAGCTGTAAAATGCTGACTGAAAAACACTTGAGCGAATTAGTTTAAAGGTACAGGTAAACAAAGAAGATATTTTCAAAGATTTTACGATGGTTAGAATCTCTGTTTACTGAGAAGACCACTAGGTCTTCTGGGTGAAAGCGGGTTAGAGAGGGCACAGTAGGAGGTTCAAAACCCAGTCTTGACGTTCACTGCCTCTCACTACTCTCGAGAAAGGACGTGTTTACCGGACTTGCAGGAGCAGATATTATTCAAAATGGAGCCCATTTGTTGTAATTGCTCTTAAACTTGATAGCTCTCAACGATGACGCTGTTCTGCAGCGACAGAAATCTCGTCTCTTCCAAAGAACTCGTCGCCGTTTTATCCTTGTCCAATCTTAATAATGACTAATTTAAAAAAACAATCTCAATGTATCGGAAATCCTGCTGATTTCCTCTCTTTTTTCAGCGCTGGACTACTTTGAGGAAATTCTTCATCAGCACTTTGAATGATGGCGAACTACGCTTCCAATTCAGATCTTTAGTCATGGCAAAGCCTCACGCCTTCAGAAGTTCCAGAGACTAATGGCTTTACGACAAAGAGAGATTTTCTGCGGAGATCCTTTCCTGAACCCTTTGCCTCCCGGAATCCTTTTGTGTTCAAAAACTTAGGCATAATCTTCTCAGCGGGGTGGCCAAGTTAATCCTTTTGGTTCGCTCGGGATTGCTCTCAAAGTAAAAGCAGCACTCATCTCATCAAATAACTAGATCGCTCCGATTTTCGAGTCCAGGGAGTGGTCTGAAGAGAAACCGGCTGTGTACTGCATATCTGCGTCTTTGTTTTTTGGCTAAAAACCCATCCCATCGGTTGTCCTTGATAGGGGGAGCCCCATGATAGAGAGTGAGGATAGAAGAGAAATCAAGAAACACAGCGCTTTCCTTGGATGATGAATAACGTTGACGATCTGGTCACCTCAAGTGGAAACGACCAAAACCTGAGTTCAGTGATGATCAACATCAGCCTCCCAAACTGGTCTTACACACCCTCCCGTTTTGTTTGTCTTTGTTCCTATATGTTTATTCGAAACTAATAGCTATTTTATGAATACTTTAAAACTGTTTGACTTGGTTATGAGAATTCACAAAGTTTAAAGTAATTTATTCTCCAATTTTGATTAATTATTTGATATTATTTATTCATTTACTTTATCTGTTCAAAACATTTATTCATTTAATAATTCACCAAGTTGAAAGTACGGAAAACTAAATATGAAAATAGTAACCAAGATAATATAGAAATAAAATAATGGAAAAAATCCCGATCGACTTTGGAATGGCGAGCTGAAAATTTTTTCCCAATATTCTCTATTTTCATGGAAGATTATTGGGTGCTAGCGATGTGATCTTCTTATCCCCCTCTTCCCTCTTCCGTCTACAGCGTTTCGACACTGCTCAGATCATTTTCTGTTCTTTTGTCTTTACTGTGATGCTCCCGCATTCAGCAACTTTTTTGGTGTGTTACGTTCATACTCGGCCGTTTGCGACGGCGAACAGCGACGGAGTGAAATAGCATTCATGTCTAGGAGGCGGAGGAAAGGAGGCGACCAAGAAGATGTGTGGACAGTAGTCTTTTTCTTCAATTATTTGTCCCATCTTCCATCTAATCTCTTCCGTTCACACATTAATTGAGAAGATCACGGTAGTATTACCGCTAGCTTGACTCAAATGCTAATTCGACCGAATCCGCTTCCAGTTGGCGACTTGTCCACAGTCGCCACTTGAACCTTTTCGAAGTTGTTACAGCCGACGAAAGCCATCCTTCATGACTTTTTCTCTTAATGAAGACGCTTTTTTGGGGTCGTTGGTGGTCGTTTGTCGATAAGTGTCAGATGCAGTTGCTCATGTCGATAGTCCATAACACTTGCCAGATCTGATAACCAAGAGGGCTTAGCCGTCGCCTAATGTCGCCAGCCATTTTGATAGTAAGCATAAGCTTTTGAGCTTTGGATTTTCACCTATTTTTAATCATATTCAATTCCCCAATGCCGTTCTACCCTACCTCCCCCATGTGTTTCCCTCTTTTTCTGACATTCCTTCCGTGAACATGAATCCTTTTCCGTACCGAAATAAGCGATTGTATTGGTGACGGAATTCATCCTTTATTTTTTAGCTGGGTGGTCCAACTGCAAAGTAAACACTCGAGAAAGAATTCTCTAGATAAGTTTTTCCTTCATAGGGACGTAAACCAGTAATGATACGGCTGAAAGGAGCGAAAGGAGTTTTTTCTGATAGATAGATAGGTAATGAAATTGTCACGGTGCTGTTGACCCCATTCGTCAATTTCAACAGTCAGCTGACTGCTGTTGTCGTTGGTTTTTCATACAAAACGGGTCTCATGCTAAGGGTCAGCTGATAGAGCTTAGTGGAGAGAATGCCATTCTATTTGTTCTCAAAGCTTAGCTTCTCTTCCAAGTTTTAGAAAATGATTTAATCTTCCGTGAATCGCTTTTTTCAGAGTTCAGCCCCTGTTAAGTTGGGCATTTTAATGGGAAAGGGATTCTCGGGCTGAATTATTTTCGGGACCAGATCAGACCAGATTCGGATTGGGATGAGTACGCACTTGATGACATTCCCCTCTTGGTGTCACGAAGCCTCACATTTAGGCAATTGTTTTTATTTCATTCTGGAAAACTTTTTCCTCAAAAAAAGTTGAGGGGATGTGCACGTTTAGGTGGGGGTGCGAATTTTCCGCAGGCGGCAAGCGGAATGGCTGTGCGACAAATCGGGCCTTCTGCATCATAAACGTGTCTTTGCCATGCATTTGTGCAGTTCTTCAAATTTTCTGTAGTTTTTCTCATAATTCACTCAATCCGATTTCCTTTTACTTCTTATCTTAACTTATTGACGACCTACCTTTTCGTACGGCAGCAATTTTGTTTAATCGCCTGTCATGTCAATGATTATTAGTTGATTGATTGATCAAATTTTCTGACACCTCCATAGATGTGCTGTGCGGTTCAAAGAAAGGAAATTAAAGGTTTCCCAACGCAAAGTCGAAAGCAAGTAATGGAATTTTTTGTAGGGAAAGACAGTAAGGCGTTTCTATACTACCAAACGCTGTTAAAATGTTTTTATATCGCATTTTGCTTGAACCTTTACTAATAAAAATTGGAATCAATTGATCAATCAATCAAATTATAGCATTGTGCATCAACCCTGCATCCGTATTCATCGATTCAAACTTCCTTGCAAATCCAATTTCCAGCTATGAAGGTCGAAAGACGCAAAAAACTCAGTCAAAATGCTTCCTGGAATTTGAACTATTTGGTCTGGTGCAAGTTCCTCGTGTCTGTCCTCGCTGTTTTTTTAGCCATTCAGAAGTTTTTGCAGCATATGTATGACGTGCTTGACTTTCTGTAAAATTCTAAAGAACAAGGGTAATAGGCATATGCAGTTCACCAGTAAGAGGCGCTGCTGCTGGATGTTCTTGGTGCAAATTTCGGTCACAATGTGGTAGAGCAGGTTCTGGTAGGTACTGAAGATGGTTTACCCTTATCATTGCGTGTTGCAAAAACGAATTCCTTATCATATTCGATAAGGTGAGTCGGAGCCGTTCAGGTGACGTCTTCTGGTCAAACAGGTTAATTGCATAAACGTTCCCAAATTAGTTTTTAGATGTCGATATTCATCAAATTTCACGGCTCATACCACTAGAAGTGCTCTAGTCATAAGTGTCGATTATCTAAACGGTTGTCCATCAAATAGATGAATAAATTAATAAATTCCTAGGATTCATCCCTGTATATCAAGATCCTGGGGGCAGCCCTTTTTTTTGGTAGATATCCCCTTCGTGAATGTGAGGGAACAAGCCCAGTCAAGTCAGAATCCGCTCCAGCTATATTCATACATTCCGCTTCTGATTGATGCTCTCTATGAGTGCGTGTGGAATTCGGAGTGCATGGCGCATCCCAAGAGAGCAAGCTGTTGAAGAAACCTATATCGTTCAGGTATATGAGTTCAACCTGTATGGATGACGAATGCCTTAATGACCGTCCAACCGATAAATAGGTAAACAAATGCATAAATATATGGGTTTCCTATTGTAGCAATCAAGTTGTTATTAGAGGTACCTACGTCTTCATAGGTAGCTCATTATTTGAGGCATCGGATATCATCTTGAGGAATTTATGGGAACGAGCTCATTCGAATCAGGTCCCTTCTGTGCTATATTCACGGATTCCATATGTTATTGATAGTTTCTTGGTCAGCCTGTACAAATTTAAAACGCATGGCGCATCCCGAGAGAAATCCCATACGCGGGCATATCGTTTATCGCTGATCATGTGTACCTATCTCTCAATATCTATGCGACTGTATACGATATGATATCTATACGACCATTGTATAGACAAACTGTATACTGGTAATGTTTCAGTATATAAATCTTTGATATTCAATAACCATCCATAGATTGACTACTGGTAAAAGCTCAGATACCGTCGATGCCGCATTTTTCCCTCACCACCATGCCGTTCATGTTGGCACATCTGCCTTTGGTTTTTGTCCAATATCAGTGTCCGATTGAATGGTAAAAACATGGGCAGCTTGTCACCGGCTGCTCATCGCCTCGGCTTGTTCTATGGCCGGGCAGATGCATGAAATACCAAATATTCAAGGGGATATGCACATTACATGGCTGGAATTCATGCAGCTGCGACACGACGATGGCTATGCTGATGGACATTTTCTGAGGAAAATTGGCTGTATGTCATTGTCATTGTCAATGATGGGTGAACGACGTCGTTTTTCTTACATGGATTTTTCTGAGTACAACACACAGTTGGCCTTGTAGTCGGACACCCGTCAATACCGTCATTATGCTCTCTCTGTCTGTCCCTTGAACTTTCTCAGACTTACAGGCGTTTTTTGTTCCTTCGGTGAAAAGAGGTTTTGTCATGATTTCGTTGCGGATCCTGCAAGAGGCGCTCTTTTGCTGCTCTTTAATTGACGGCATGTCCTTGCAATCCTCTCAGGCTGCTGAAGAGGTTGTGTCATGCATTCTATCAGTAATTTCAAGATGATTCCCAAGTTTGAGTTTCTGGCCAACTTTCTCAAATCTCTTTCAGATACGCGGTGCTTTCCAGTCCTTTTCAATTCCTGCTGACCTGTTTGACTGCTGGTTCGATAAATTTAATCAAAAGTATACATTGGCGTCTATACGTCGCGTTCAGGGATCGCGCAGTGCCCTTTGCTTGCTGTCAGAATTATTTTCGATTGCGTGTTCAACATATGGCATAGTTTTACCGGCCAGACTAGTGTATAATTCGGTCCTTTCTGAAGATCCTTTTACCAACCAATCATTTTGAAAGATTTAAACGTTATTTCGCTTGAGTGTGTATTGGCGTAAGATTTGATCTCTGGATCATATGCACAGTAGCGACGCCCTTATGTAACTTACCATCCCTTTCACCTGAACGTCTTGTTCATTTTTCTTCGCATACCTCATTCTAGCTGGGAATTCCTTCAAAGCGTAATTAGGGTTGGTTTTTGGAGAGTAAGCTTAGCTTCACTTATTTTTGTCCGAAGCAGCTAGCACTCCAGAATTGATCGTCGACGCGCGTCTTTTACATTTCCTTGGAAGTACTTTCTTGGACATGCAGCAACTTTTTTCTACACCTTCAGTGGGAAGAACCCAAGCAACTGGGTGGTCATGGAACCACTTATACTAAGCAGCAGGAGGGCGCAGTAGCAGGAAGCGTGGTGTGCACTGTCTGCATTCTTGATCCTAATTTAGATCGAGTTCCATCCAAGCCAACTAATGTTAGTACATATCAGGGTCATTTGATTGCGATTAGCTTTGCAGGATTCGTTCAGAAGCTTGACAACTCTATTTTCTCTGAATGTTCGATTTTCAAAAAGAATGAGTCTTCTGTTCAGAATGATAAGCGTACGATGATTAAATAGTTCGAAGTGCTCATAGGAAAGCAGTTTTTCCTATTTTTTAGAAGGACGAAGTTGTTTCGAAGTAGCCTTTATTGGAATTTGGTCTTTGAAAAAAGCCTTTTTGTAGCTTACCATTCTTATACAAAACTATTACATTATTTAGTCGCAGGCAGTTA
>UZAF01017416.1:3388-34193 GCA_900617895.1 Haemonchus placei
TGAAGTCAGTCATTTTTGAAATATTCTGAAGAATTGAAATCGAACGAGTAAGCCATTGCCATAATATTTACTGCTTACTGCTTCAGTCGCAATCTCAATTGTAGTTGAAATTTGTACCTCCGGAAGAAATTACCTACTAGGTATTGATTTTAGACTATGGGCTTTTATGTTTGTTGAAAATTTTCTTTCATGCCTGGCTTAGGCGCATCCACTTACGACGAAGGAAGTGCCTTGGGCGAAGATTCTCCCTTTGTCCCGAGAGGGGCATGGCTCCCTCTGCCTGATCCTATTGATAGCAATACCCATAGATCGAATGGTTTTTCTCTGAGTGACAAGACATTCAATTGCATCAGGCATTTTCAGAAGCACGAAGACGTTGATATCAGCTTTGAGACCATATCAATCGAGCTATCGCTGTAATTCGAGCACCCTTCAAAAGCACCAGGACCTTGACATCAGATTTGAGACAATATCAACCGAGCTATCGCTGTAATTCGAGCACCCTTCAAAAGTAGGGCAATGACGAGAGACTGTAGGATACGTGGCGTATCCGAAAGAATCGATGAGCACCTATTTTTCAATTTTTATTCCGTATTCTGTAATAAGCTACTAATTGAAACCGTTTCCCAGCAAAAAAAGCCTAGACCTATGTCTGACTGGTGTTTATAAAGATCATTCGGGAGGTGGGACTGTCTGGGGGAAACTAACCTCCTCACTGGGAAAATGCATGCAGCTGCAAAAGAGGAATTCCATTTCTCACGTATTAGAGAGAACTACAAATATGGCCAATGACTCAGCACTACAATTACACTGAGAGGGAGGGGAGTGATGTTCATCATAGAAAAACATATTCAGCACCTGGCCTCATGGTTTGAACCAAAGGTTCGACAAAAATTCGAAAAAAAAGTCAAAAATACTGATTTTCAGCTGCAATCATAGAGCCATTCCATCCATTCACCGGCTGTACCTCCACTGGTTCATGGCCTATAACTGGACCATTGACTTGACCAGGTACTAGACAATCCTCAACAGCCCGGAACCAACAAGTAGTCACATCTTCCGGTCCAAAAAACTCTACTTCTCGGCTTATTGAATAGCTATTATGCCATTGTGCTAACCCTTGAACGCATTCAAATGACATCACGATTCTGAAGAAGAACTGAGTACATGGCGTGTCTTGCATTGAGCAAGTATGTAAGTTACAGCTAATCGATGTGTACGGTACTGCTTGCACCTACCCTAATGCGACTAAGTAAATAAATAAGCAAGTGAATATATAGGGAATGAGGATGTATGAAGATTTTAGAATAATCTATCATACGAATTCGTAAATAAATAAACAAGTGGGTAAATATACAAGTGAAGAAAACATAAATGCGTTCTTAGCACTACTGTCGAATCTCACGAAGATATGAACCTAATATGACAGCCTGTTGCTTTGTTGAAGCGGTAAAACCGCCAAAAACCTTGAGTCATGGGTAAGGAGGGAATTTGTTGACTACAATCTAGATGGATTAGGTAAAAACAGTAATCCTCGTCCAAGAAAAAATGGAAAAATTATTTCCCACACGCGAATAAAACTGTTAACCAAGCGGTGAAAGCAAGAAAGAGCATCTGGGGTTTTTGGGAAAAATCTTATCGAATCTGTCCAGTTACCTATGCGCTCTGTAAATGGACACTTGGAAATGGAGACCCTTTGGAGAGAACTGCTTGCCATATTTACCTGTGAAAGGAAGTTATTATGGCGAACGTTGTTTATGCGTACCACAACTCAATTGTAGTAACATGAGGCTTTACTGCTTCATTTTCAACTGATTTATGAATGTGAGGTAGCTTTCTATGAAAACCTCGAATTGATTTCACTTAAGGGAGAGAGCAAAACGTATTTTGAGTCAACTTATAACCACAACCGACCCTAGGTTTATCCTTACCCTTCCTGGAAATCGTCCAGAACCCGAAAAGGAAGGTCCTCAGATATAATGATAAGGATTGGCCACACCCGGGTCCGGTCTCTTTCACTGAGGCCAGAAAGAGTTTCGAACTTGCCAGCTAGGGCCTGTCCTTGCATAGCAATTCACTAAAGGCACAGAGCAAAACGTAATGTAAGTTTATTTATAACAACAACCCACCTTAGGTTCCCCATCACCCTTCCTGGGACAGCGTAAACCGTTCAAAACCCAAAAAAGAAGGTGATCAGGTAGATAGGCCACAGCCGGCTCAGTCATCATCTTTCACTAAGGCCACCCAACGGGAATTCCGAACTTGCCCGCTAGGGCCTGCTCACCGGACTTGCATGGTAATTTACTGAAGGCACAAAGCAAACGTATTATAAATCAACTTGTAACTACGGAAGACCTTAGGTTAGCCCTTACCCTCCTTGGGTATAATGTGATTCATTCAAAACCCAAGAAGGAAGGTCCTCGAGGGTAAGCCGGCTCAGCCCCTTACCGAAATTACCAGCCAGGGCCTACCCACTGAAATTGCAGAGCAATTCACATTGGAAAGCTGTGAATCAAGACCCTCTGGGGCATTGATTCGCCAAGACGTAAGCTGGAAACTTACCCAGGCATCACCTTCCCTTCCCCTACTCAGAATACCTCCGCTACTCTCACCCTTCATAAAGCTCTTTCCTCATAACTCCAAGCAACTTTCTGACTGAGAATGATAGACGGTCAATCTAGGTAAATTGCCACCGTACCTTCTTCATCTCCCTCTCTAATTGAGGCCTTGGAAAGCAGACGTGCACGATTATCGTGTACATTAATCGAGTAAAGCAGACGCTAATCTTATCCTCCGTGAATTCCACTGATTAAAGTAGTTTTGGCTGGTCGAGCGGCGAAGCTTATAACTATATGAGTCAGTATGTTGAGCTCTTCTTGAGCTACGCCTAATCCCACTTCTTGGAAAATTAACGAAAACTTCTCTCCTTGAACCAACGCCAACATCGGCTATAGAGGGGATCTTGACTGGGAGAAGGTTCATTTTGGAGGAGGAAGGCAAACCTGGAACAAGGTTAAAAGGGTCAAGAGATCTTAGATCGACATGGTTTTTTAACCAGAATAGCACGTTTTCGGACAAGAGTATCCCAAGGTAAAAGTACGCATAGAGTCGTTCCCAGCGGTTCCAGTATTTATTCTGCCCATGACAACTTCCTCCTTACTGGAAATTCAAAGAAAAATTTAGAGCGAAGCAAGAAAAACGAATCAAAGGCTGCCTGCTGATTCCTTTCGGAACCCTCTGCTTACAAATCTTTTAGGGACCCCAATAATGGCATAGCCGTAAGGACCACAGCTCAAATGAGGTTTCTATTGGGTTGTAACATAAGTTCGTAGAGTTTTTTCACAGAGATTTATTTTAACAAAAAACAATAATTATAATAATAAATTAATCACTGATGTATCCTCCTGTTACTGTTTGCGACCTCCTCCAATCTCTCGACCAATTTGTTGATGCCGTTTCGCCGAAAATCGCCGTTGTGGTGTCGAAGAATTTGTCGAGCCAGTTTTTAAGGTCCTCTTCGCCATCAAAGGAAACACCCCTCATTGGGTTTAACATAGAGCGTAAAGGGTGATAGTCGGCAGGTGCAAGATCCGGAGAGTACGGTGGATGCTGAAGAACCTCTCATTCAAGCTTTTGGAGTGCTGTTTTGACGACTTGGGCATTATGGGGCCTGGCGTTGTCGTGGAGCAAGATGATTTCACCCTGTCTATCGGGTCTTTTCAGCCGAATAGCCACACTAACACGGTTTAGCTGGGCAATGTAGACCTCCTTGTTGACGGTAGCATTTCGTTCGAGCATTTCCCAGTGCACCGTGCCTTTCCAGGCTCACCAAACGCAAATCATGACCTATTTTGAGTGAAGGTCTTGCTTGACTCTCGGCCTCGATGTCTCTCCTGGGGCCACCCAGAGACACACCTAAGACACCTTCCTCGTACACACTGCATATGTCCCGAGCGGCTTCGGCTGCTTATTGACCTCGATGAAAAGCAGATGTCGAAATGCTGATTTTCTCCTCCTGGATATTCCAATTCTGAGCCAGAAAAAAGACGTACAACTAGATTATTCAAAAAAATGAATAAAAGTGTTTTATAGAGGAGAAAGAGCTCTTCCGAATGAATATATACACTTCGCGAAAAAACAAAGCAATTCGTTGTAAAATGACTCTAACACAAAACTCTACGAGCTTATGTTACAACCCAATATATTATGGTAAGCTGAGATCCAATAACTGGTTAATTTCCATTCTGCCACCGAGGTCTGGAGCTTCATACTGGCTTCAGAGCTAACGCCCCATGGGGCAATGACAGGAACACTCTTGGGATTCCCTTCGTGGTTGCTCACTTTGCTATCGTAAAATTTAGGTTTCCAGCTTGGAAGACAGGGCTACAGTAACCTGAAAGGTCGCGATTGTGCTTCCCTCAAGATACCTCGTCAGGCGAAGAGAGTCACACCGTTATGATCCATCGGTCCCTCTTCAGTATAAGGTACCACGAGCCACGGCCATGACTAAGATCTCGAGATCCCCGTAGAAAATTGAGAAAATATCGAAAATATAGAGAAATACTCAGGTAATACTGGTGAGGTTCGATAACTTACGACAGAAGAGTTTAATTGGTAATTCAACCAGTTGTCCCAGCGCGTCTGAGTCTAAATGTAAATTCATCTGAAGAGGTCACATTTGAGGGACTGAATGCAATTGCTTGCTTGGAATCTATAACTTTTCAAAGCCCTAACATTCTCTTTTTCTAAACTTCCAAAAAATTATTCCAAAAAATTAAAAGCCGTTAATCAATCCCAATAGCATTCCTAAAAATTTTCCAATAGGCAAATCCATTTGGAATTTAAGCTTCAATATAAATTTTAACCGGAATTACATCCCATCAGATAGGAGTTGAATCAAACAAAAGCAATTAATCGAATAACTATTTCCTTTCATTGACGATGAATCCACGCTACAATTAAAAGAATCAAAGACAATAAATGAATTAAGATAGCTGTGGTAAAATGTTAAGAAAAGGAAGAATGAGAGGATTTTTTTCTGAGAGAGAATGATGATAAGTACATCGTTAATACAGTGTCCAGTAAAGGTTTCTAAACATTCTTGCCAAGGGACTTCCGAAAATAAATCACCCGAAAGGTTCTGCAGCTCATAGCTTGTAAACTGCGGAGGGGAAATCCATTTTTCCCCTCCCCCGTTCTCCCTCCCTAATGGTTCAACCTCCACGGCTACTACGTCGTCAACAAAACTCGTCCATCTTCAGGTGTGTACGTCGGTCAAACCGATTCAGGGTGGGCTATTTTTCGACCCAACAGCGGTCCTTGTGCTATTCCTAGGGGTTACAGGTTGATTGACCGTTTGCCCGACTAAGACCAAACAGGGATCCCTGAATCGGTTTAGCCGACGTACACACCTCAAGATGGACGAGTTATGTTGCGATGTAGTGGCCGTGGATGTTGCGCCATTCGCACCGGGCTGAACACTATAACTCTACAAGGCAACTAATTGTAGCCAGCTGTACAATGAACTATACCTTTACCTATTGCATCAAGCTTTGTGTGGGAAGTATAGTTTACCTATGTACATATGTGTTAAACGAATCTAAATAGTACCAGGAGGTTAAAATTGCTTTGCATATCCAGCTTTTATACGAGATCTCAGATGTATTCAAATGATAGCAGAGTTATAGCAATGGTGTAAGGTATGCCAAGTCCATTGGGAGCATAGGAAGACTCAGCCAACTGCAAAAACTCTTTTTCGGGAAGATTGGGCGGGACGTAATATGTAGAGGAGAGGAGTAGGAGGGAGGGGAAAGACCGTCGATCATAATATGAAGGGTTGAAGCCGCATATTTAACAAGGGGAATGCAACCTCGAAATGTTCTTTGACTCTTCTTTAAATTCTTCTTCAGCAATTAATAATCTACCTAACTTCCTTTTCATTTTAGTTACCTGGAGATTTCCATAGTTAGGGTGAAATCCAGACGAAGCACTTAAAATTGGTCGTCCACTTAGACAAAAGATCACTTATCGTGCAAATTTGAGTCGCTCAAGAGGAATCACTACGTTATCTATGGCTTCCTTCGTCCTTGACTGACATACTCTCAGACTATAACATTCCCAACTTCTAGATATAGGGTTTGTCTTAGATTCTGAGGTACAAGAAGAGCATCGTGAGAGATGCGCCCTGCATTCCACATCCATTCAGAATCGTAGTGATGTAACGGACAATGGCTGACGGTGACAAGCTGATGTTCAGGTCAGTGCTTTTATCCTCTCACACGAGTCTGGTACCAATTGACCGGAGGGATGGAAGACATGGTTGCCTGGGTGGATACCAATTTGGGATTCGAACCCATGATCACGCACATTTGATAGCACGTCACTTACCAATACACCTCCCTCACCCATTAAAAAGATTTAGTGCGTAATTAATACTACTGTTATTATTGTTATTACTCTCAAAAGGATGATGAGTCCTGCGCGGAGCTTCTGACTTAGACAGGTTTTGAACTCGCATTCGTTTTCTGCTTTCTGGGCGGAGTGATCTTTATCCCCTGGCACTACCGAAGATAAAAACACTTGGCGAAGTTTTGATAGAAATTTCAAACCATGGTGAACATCTATCAGTCTGAAGTTCTGAATAAAGGCTTTTCTCCATATATCTGAGCTAACAAGGGATATGTAGTGATAATATCCAGGGTAATAAAAATTGACACGAACTTTGAAAATTACTGGCTACAATCTATGATCATAGCCTGGTCTGCACACTTTTTCCGATAACGTCGTGACTCAGAGATGGGGGAATATCATAGACGTAATCAAGCGATTAGATGAAGAGTAAGCTGATGAAGCTGATGATTATAGAGCAAGAAGCACTCTCCATGATCACCTATTAGAATGAATGCTGATGATACGCATGGAGAATCGATCTGAAGAAAGGCCTAAGGCCATGAAGTGAGAAAGGGGATAGTCGGAGGAGAGCCCGAGCTTGGACTTCCTCAAACAGCCACCCAAACAACCGTTCTTCACCGAAACTCGTCCAGAATAAGCATGGCATCGTTCTGAAAAATGGTTTTCGTAGGAATTACCATGAAATTTATCATTGACGGACGTATGAGCGTATTGCTCGTTGGGAATGGCCCTTCTAAGGCTGTGGAAGGAATTTTCGAATCAACGCCGCTATTATGTCGTACATTACCTAGCAAGGACTTGGCAGTAATACCTAATTCAGGAAACAATTTAGCTGGTCGAACTTATGCATATAAGTCGGAGAAAAAAAAGATGTCTTTACCAGCGATATTTCCTTCAGAATGGTGGCTATTAAACTTATATTCTCAATAAATTCACAGTACGAAAAATGTATCCCAAAGTGCTTAAGCTATGCATTGAAGAATTCTGGAATTACATAGTTTTCATGCATAAATAGCGAAGAATAAAACTTTGAAACAAAGCGAGTCTGCCTAGCCTGGGGATGGACATACCAATTCGAAGATTAGGAGCAATCTATTAGCAGCACTTCCTACGTAGGGCCATCTGATCGCAGATGCTTGAACTCGGTCAGATAAGTNAAAAAAAGATGTCTTTACCAGCGATATTTCCTTCAGAATGGTGGCTATTAAACTTATATTCTCAATAAATTCACAGTACGAAAAATGTATCCCAAAGTGCTTAAGCTATGCATTGAAGAATTCTGGAATTACATAGTTTTCATGCATAAATAGCGGTGAATAAACTTCGAAAGAGAGCGAGTTTGTCTAGCCTGACGATGGACATGCCAATTCGAAGATTAGGAGCAATCTATTAGCAGCACTTCCTACGTAGGGCCATCTGTTCGCAGATGCTTGAACTCCGTCAGATGAGTTCAAATTTGGCCGTTGGTCGTTCAGAACGCCCAGACGCACTAACTGGTGCGCACTGCTTTCCATCCATTCCAAATGGTTAAAGGGTGAAGGTGCACCCTTCTTACATTTCACTTACCCGGATCCGCCTTACTCTGGAGGATCTTGCTATTAACAGTGCATTTCCGCGACTTTTAAAAAAACCTGTTTTTTTTTCAAAACAATTCTACCTCAGAGCAGATGAAGATCAAGCTCCAGATCAAATCATTCTCAAGATAGCTAGGTCCCTAGCTTTTAAGGTCCCTTAGTTGAGTTCGGCTCAGGAAAATAGATTCGAAAAACATGGACTATAAGTCAAACTGGCTTTGAATTATTTTATATAAAGTGAGTGCGAATTCAAATAAAAAGGCGGTATTAAGCATACGTCAAAGTCATGGCTCACTTCAGGAAGAAGAACAATCGATGCTCAGGGTAATAGTGGATTTGAAGCAAACACAGTAAGCACGTCACTCACTATTGAAAACGGTCATTAGAGATCCTGAAATCGAGAAAACTCCCACATCCCTCCAAAACGCCTGTTAATTGTCATCACCAGGAAAAAAGATTTTCTATCAAAATTATATAGAAAATAGGAAACTTGTCGTGGGTAGAGGGTTTTGGGATTGCTTGGTAAGGAAAAAAGGATGAGAGAAAATTGGCTCAGATTGGATATGACAACTTTTTTTCTCGAAGCGAGACTACCCCACAAATGTCTACACTCTGCTAAGTAAGCTTCCATAAGTAAGTACAGCCGAGGCAAAGAGCCTCTGTCTCTTCGCGCTCGCTTAAACTTCTCCCAGCTATATTTTCTTGAATTTTTATGAATCGGGAGTAGGGATAAACTTATGGACAGCGAAAGTAAAAGAGGGAAGGTAGAAAGTAGAAAAGCAGCTTCAGTTAGCTCCATGAATGAGATTTGTACTTCAAATTTCAAAAGTATGTTTTGGTGAACAAGTAAGTCCATATAGTCTAGTGCCCATGGAATAANACCTATGGACAGCGAAAGTAAAAGAGGGAAGGTAGAAAGTAGAAAAGCAGCTTCAGTTAGCTCCATGAATGAGATTTTTACTTCAATTTCCAAAAGTAGGTTTTGGTGAACAAGTAAATCCATATAGTCTATAGTGCCCATGGAATAAGAAGGGCCATTTGCGGTATTAGATAGAAAAAATGAAAATAAAAATGTTCTCAAAAGCTCAGCGCTAGAGAATAGCTCCGTTGAAATGACGGCACCCATTTAGGGTTGCTAAGTGAATTCCCGGCGACCATTTACCAATGGCCCCAACAGAAACGTCAAGTTAAAACGAGCTGAATCGAATTCAATCGGATTGCAACAAAGAGCAACAAATTGCCGTCAAATCAGATGCAGAAATGCAGTGCACATCATAGAGCTCAGAAACCAAGACCAATAGGTCAAACTGGGAATCCTAAGGCCTTCAGATTCGCCCTTGCAGGAAAATATGCGATGGGCAAGAACCGAGTGAGAAAAAAGTTATTTTCAGTGACGTCATAGCCCCAAATTATTTCAAAAAGCTTCAAAAAGCCAACAGGTGATACCTACATAGGGTAACAGGGAGGTAATCGAGTAGAAAGTAAAAACTGACCCAGATGAATGAAATGTCGCACAAAATTCGGGAACAAGCAGAGCCGGCGGAAGAGAGCAAAGGCATTTCGCTCGAGCAAAATTTCTTTATAGTGCAGAACAGTAGTAGAAAACGGCATCAATGAAAAATAAGACAATTTTTCAGGAAAATCAAAGATGGGTGAGAGTGTGGGAGCCTGGGTGGATCCAGTGGCCACGCTTTTGTGTTGCGGTTTGTTGGAAGGTCAAATCCGGGGTCGTTACCTCACTGGATCAACAAAACCTGTCACTAGAGGCGATCAGGGCGAGGTGATACCAAATTATAATACTTCGACAAAAATGAAGCACGTGTGGCCCTGCAACTCATTGCATGAATTAGGGATCCTTTCAAACGTCACTAATTTTCTAAATGGAACTCGATAGTTGTGGCGCAGTCTAAAGAGGGGTCAATCAAGGACAGAAGATTCGTCAATCGAGCTTTTTAACTCACAACAAATAACTAAGCTAAAGCATAAAACAATGTAAATCTCCAGCGGCCCAGTCGTATATTCCACCCACCTGGTTGTTTAGAAAGAGCGCGAGGGTCGTTCCCAACTTCCGTAATCTCCACGAAGGCGTGAAATCGGTATTCACCTATTGGAGTCTAACCAGTAAGTAGCCATTGGAGAAATGGTGTGATTAGGCTTCTTTCTGGAAAACTCTGGAGAACGGCTTTTCATTGGATCGAGATTTTTTTTCGGAAAATGAGCCCATAATGCTGGATATTATGCTGTCGCTATGGGAATATAAAACGTATTTGATATACAGTCTGAAAAAATTCTATGCTATGAGTATAATGGTGGGGGAACCTCTATAGGAGCTAGGACGATTTTGGAAGGGGAGGAGGGGGGGACTCGTCAGGACACGCCGAGTACCTCATCTATCTTCGAATTTCGGGTGTGGTGCGTTGGGAACGAAATGATCGCGTCGCGGTGAGAGGGGCGTCGCGCGCGAAGGAATGTAGCAGGATGCAGCAGTAGGTAAGAAACACAAGAACAAAGCTACTAATAGTATAATTATGCATAAAATAATGATCGCATATCGATTGAGCTGTATAAAGAACGCTAGAGCTGTAATAACGGGGAATGAGTGGTCCGCGACAGCCGCGGGCGGCGAATCGATTACCCAAAATGGTTCCTAACGCCCGTCTCCCTCGGATTTCAAATGAGCCTTTAACCACAAGAACGATGTGGTGAACCCATAGTGCTCAAGTTTTTATTAGCAGATGGTTAGCAAGGAATCATAGTTACGGTATGGGCGCAGTTGTTCCTTCAGAGGGACTTCTATGGTACAGTGTTGCCACCGGTTGTACGACTTCCCCCTCCACACAATGGAGTCTTTCTAGTAGGAACACTGTCAGCTGTTGAAAAGTTCGATTCCGTCCATTGTACCTAATCCGAAGACATGAATAGTAAGATAGGTTTCTGCACAGAAATATAGCGAAGAGGAAGGTTACTGTCTTGATAGCGTCAAAGATTAGTTTATTGTTTAAAGGCACCGTTTACGATAAATTTAGGGTACCCTTTTTTGACGGGGATTCATAGAACTACTCTAGAATAAAACGATAACAGCAAAAAAAGCGCAAAATACGATGAACAAAAAGAAATAGAAAGGGTCAAAAAAGAGCTGGAAAGGGGGGTTGGACGAGTTTCACATTGGAAGAACGAGGGTTAAGGGAGTGTTCGGGCGAGTGCACGAAGGCGACGCAATGTCTGCAATAGCAGACAACACACTCAATTTGCCTGACAATCCGACTGGCAAACTCTGGCAATTTGCCAACCACCTTATCGATTATTCACCAACTTCGCTCCAACGCGAAAGTGGTGAACGGCAATTACATTTCGTAGTCAGCCTAGCGAGGGGCGGAGGGCGACCGTGGCTCACTCTCTGGCCCGTTATTGTGCCCTATCCAGACCATTTCCGACCTCATTCCTGCACAAATGGTATCAGAGGGGGCGTCGAATTCAAACCATGTGCAAATCTCCGAAGCCATTTTTTCGTGAACAGTGCCTTTAAGCAGCTCGTAAAATTGTAGGAGCATTCAGGGTCAATCTATAGAATGGTCTGTGCAGGATAAGCTACTTTAGAAGCTAGGTTTCTCCACATAATACCCAACATTGCCGACTTTGGGGTACAGTGGGACTCGAATCGACTGTAGATGATTCTGTCCAGGTGCCTAAAGTAAGACAACAGCGTGGTGACAGTGCTACCTACCTATCATGGAGGGTACTGGGAGTATAGCTTTCATTAGCCTGAGTTCCCCAACGGCAGCAAATAATGGGTCAAAAGCTTGATAATAAGGGGCTCCCATAAGAAATTCCTATCTCCTAGCCTAATGAGTTTCCGAACCTCGTTGATTCAAGAGCCACGATTTAAAGGCGGCGCTGATTCGTGCGCTAAGCCATAAATTTTGGATGGCAAAAAATCGAATAGAGAGCTGCAAGTCTATCTTATGGGAAGTGGACCGGGTGGGAGCGAGACCATTTCACAGCTCTAAAGAAGAATCTTAGGGCTGAGGACTTCTCTAGGATGTCTAGACCTTGTGAACAACTTACATCCATCTAGTCAGAGATGCTTAGACAAACAACTTTACAATCTTCTAGGCAAGCTATGGGTGTGGCGCATTCCAGGAAGAACAAGCTCACCATTGGGCCTACATTTGTAGGGTACGACTGGAAAACTTNAAGAACTGAATGATTTGCAGTTTTGTTCAATCCGCTTCTATGCATTGACCGGAAGCGAGGTCGACTACGAAACTTCGTCGGAGGTCTGGGAAAAGGAAGTAACAACTACTATATGGTGACGTCATCCGGAAGTGGTCAGCACAGGACCTTTGCCTGAGTGGTGCAGTCAGTTGAGGGGAGACGGCGGTGGGGGGGAGGGGGCTAGAGCAACTAAGTTAGGGAGCTAGCGTTAAGGGAAGAAGTCATTAAATTATGTGCAACGTGTAAAAACTCAGTCTCCTTGGTAATCTCATTACCTATGTGTGTCGATGTTGCAGTACTTGTATATGCGAGGAGTTGGGCTTTTTGTTAAGGTTCTGGGAGGAATCCTTTCATCAGAACTACTTCGTGTATAATTTCTCAGGATGAGCACTTCGATCAAGTTGAAGTGCCATCAGAGAAGGAAACAGAGGATAAAATTTTTGGCATTGACATTAATCCCACTTGGGTGATGCTGCCTTAGGTTCGACTTCCGTTCAGTATCATGGAGATATTCGAACGCGTATGAGGCCTATACAATGACATGAGGTTGCCAGCCAAATTACAAATCAGTTCTTTATCCTCTCAAATTAGACTGGTAACAATCAAACGACCCCGAAGCATGGAAGGCTCAGTTGGTGTGGATGAGTGTCAATCCGGTACTCGAACCAAAGACCGTGGATGTTTGACAATGTATCACTTGGCACTACACCGCTCCGTCCATTTGTACACTGCAACGCTTAGATATTCTCTGGGTAATGACCCACCGAGGGGGATCTTTCTCAAAGTGAACTTTTGCCAAAGCATTCCCCACCAGGTTTTGTTATAATTGCAGGCAGCTAATAAAAAGGAATGAAGGGCGATCACCGGAACCCAGTCAACCTTTGTGGGCCGCGCTTGTGCTCTGCCGAAAGCAGTTTGTAGAAGCATTTGCCTAAGCATGACTATCCTGATGAGGGGATTGAAGACAGTAGAAGATCAACCAAAAACCATCACAACGCTTCAAGATGCTTAAAAGCCAGGATTCGAAGAGCCGGAAATCTCGAACCTAACGACACACGGCGTGGCTCTTTCAGCGCACTTGCTGATAGACTAATTCAAATGGTTTCACAGAGCTCACACGTGCTGTGTAGTTCATGTCTAGGTCAATACTTTTTCTAACACAAGCACATGCGAGGACGATTCGAACCCAGTTGACGTGGCTGGACTTGATCTCGTGAACTATGCATGTACCAACATAACCCTCCTACCACTAGGCCATTACTAGCTGTCGTTTACGTCCCAAAACATATACAACCCCCAAACAAAAGGAAGTTTATTCGTGTTTTATTTCTTTGTTTCTGTTTTCGTCTTGATGTTTTTCGAAATCGTATCAGCTGATGTTCGAGGTGCCAATGATGTCACATGGTCCGTTTTTAATGATTCAACACCTCGCAAAGTGTCGTCGAAACTCTCCTGCAAATGGTCACATTGAAAATCAGCCTAACTTTGCGAAGATCGCTGGTGTTTTATTCCCATTCTGGCTAGCCGTCCGTATCTATTAATAGGAAGAAAGCGATTGTTACCGAATCTGAGACGAATTCTTCGTCACTAGATTTCCTTTCCTTTTTTGGGCAATTTTTGAGAATCTCTTCAATATTTCGTTCTGGAAAATTGATCACATGTCGTGCACTCGTAAAAAGACAAGGCAAGCTGAAACGTTTAGAGCGCTTAAGGTCACTATAATCATCTGAAATGTGCCAGGTATTCGAAAACGTTTTAGAATCGTAGAAACGTTGGAATGGTTGCCTGTTGAGGTGCTCCAAGGGGTCGCAAGAAGCCGCGCGGGATTATTTCCAGGGCATTCAAGGAGGTGGAAAGCCTCAGTAAAGGCTTCAGGCAGGTTCAATATCTTTCCGGTGCGCGCCATGCACTCGACGTTCACTCAGAATCGTACTGGTATTTGAAAGTCTAGCCAACCCATGACCTGAAGAACCTAACCAATGTCACCAGTTTCTTTCTTCGCTCTGGGCTTACATTCGGTGATCAACCCGAAAGTCAAGAAAATTGGCCTGCCTAGGTTGAACTATAGAAGTGGTCTTAGCGCCACCTCTCAGGACGTCTCTATGAATGTCAGGATGCTTACTTTTTTTGGCTTTGACTAGCTGAATCTCCCCGAGTTCTTCTTTGAACGACTTCACAGAGTGCAGGGATTGCGTCTTCTCCACAGACAACCTTTTCCCTGCGTCTTTTCCATCTTGGGATTTCGATTTCTTCACTGTAAATGATACTGTTAATGATTTCAAACCCTCAAGAGCCGAAATCGATTCTGAAAGTCTTCGTCTGAGCCATTCTCCTTATCAATACGTATCTTTTACGTGGTAGGGTTCCTACAACTATTCAAAGTAATGTAGCGTGTATGAATAGTTGTCGGTGAGGTTTCTGCCCCATCTTGGCAGAGAATCTATGAAGTAATCTGCATGAAGCTAGTAGCCTGTTGAATCTCCTAGTCAAGTTTCACGCCGGTATTCAAATTTGGGTGGTGATAGTTCACAACCACTCAATCCCCTCCCCCAAACATCGACTATGAGAGCTACTACTAATTATAAATCGATAAACTTTGTGGAGATCCCCATCCTGCTGCTCTATTTGCACAACCGTTCTTCGTGCAATATGGAAGCTTCTAAAGATGAACTGTGCTAATGTGCCGTTAGGTTCGGTCGCGGCCATGCGGCCATTCCTTCGTCTGGGCGGTGATTGGCGACTTCCCACCCAGATCTGAGGGCACGACCCAGATTACCAGTAGCAGTAATAGCATTCATTTTAGATTGAAAGGATTACAAAATGATTTGTCGAGCAGACCTACCCTGAGTTGGGTCCATCATGAACTCAGCACTTGTTGACGCTGTGCTCGATGACGGTGCAGTTATAGTCGACTGTGTTGTGGTGGATGTCTGCTGACTATGCGACCTGCTATATCGTCGAGCCATCGCAGGACACAATGGAATTCTTCCCCACAAATTCGATCCCGTATGGAATATTCTTGGATTTGTTGACTGTTTTGAAGGACTGCAGGGAAGATCTGAGAGTTACGACTTCATTATACGCTAGTATTCACCTTAACGGCTTGTTATGAAAAGTTTCAATCGTTTCGTGCATCTGTGACTCTGTCAAAAGAATTGCAAGAGACGCGTGCGTACGCGGCGCGTGTGGGGCGAGACAATAGCCACCCAGTGATGCGATAAAATGTAGGCGAAGAGGGTGCGCTACAAAAGTTGGCAAGAGGTCACGAAGTTTTCCCCCATTAGCCGAAATGATCCGAATCGCCACCTTCGTAGTAGTTTTTTGTGATCACCTGATCTTTGAAAGTTAGCAGGACTTCATACTCCACTCTAGTCTATCGACCCTGCTATGAGCTTCCCTTACCCTCTCCTCCACATCGGCCCGACATCCTTACCTTTTAGCATGATTACCTGTTTTCTTTCTGTGAAAGCTGATACAAGTAGCAGTAGCGATGCAAAGGAGCGTTAGTACGGTGGTCACACATACGATGGCCAACATTCACCGTTGGTTGTGCTAACAAAATGAGGTCATACCCCCATGCCAACTCCAACCCACAAACTTTCTGATAATGATTGCCGTTCCGTTTCGCAGGGTATCACTCTCAACCAGAGGGGTAGCATTCATCTCTAGCAAAATGGCATAGCTGGTCCACTTTGCACATCAGCTGTAGTCTGCGAGTAGGGATGATCTTCATCTCGTAGCCAGACTCGCCTTGAAATATAAGGTAATTCGTGGTATTGATTGTGATCGCGGATATTCGATTTCCTTTCAATACTACGTGACAGTGCAGCAAAAAAGTACGGAAGCGGAAAAGGTGAATGTGTCTTCTACTGGCACACCTGCCCACAGACCCCAGACTAATGCCAAGTCCTACCCACATCCAACAACTCCGGTAAACAGCTCTTTTTGTCCGACAGATGGGCTGAATGCCGCCTACGTCACCAAACGCTCGACACTACCGAGGGATTGGGGGTTCGTGCGAATAGAAGTGAAGACTGGGATATGGCAGTAGCGACTAGAGCCTATATAGTCGCTTAAATGCTAGCTTATATACTTGCAGGAATCTGTAGCTCTTGAAAGCAACCGAATCCATTAGTTTTTAGCCTAGAGCTCGTCCCTCACTTTTCATCCCAGATTCAAAAGAAGACTGAAAAATGAGAGCACACTCAAGGGATAAGAGGTAGAGATTAGAAAGAGTAAGTTGATGTGACTTGGACGGCTCTCCCTTCCCATTTCTGCTAGCACCTCCGCTCCAATAAATCAAGTATGGCCTCTCAGACGTCGATTAATCAAACTTTTTCGGCTAAGAAAAGTCTCTTTATTACTTTGGTGAGGTCGATTTGAAATATTCTCTGTCATCATATGGTTTCTGCTCGCTCTTTTACTTACCAAGTTATTCTCGATTTTATACAAGCTCCTTAACAATAGAGAATAATGTCATATGCGCATAACTGATTCCATTTTGGAATGCGCCCCGACATTCAACTCCCATTCAGAATCGTAGTGACAGATCGAATGCGTATGTGGCCTATACAATGACTTGCGGTGGCCAGCTGATGTACAAGACAGTGCTTTTATTCTCCCAGACGAGTCTGGTATCAATCAGCCGACCTCGGAGGGATAGAAAGCTTGGTCGGCCTAAGTGGATATCAATCCGGGATTAGATCCCGTGACCATGCGTGTGTGCTAGTGCGGCACTTGCCACTACAACACATTTGTCCAATATCTATGCCTAACTGACATTTGAATGTTGTGAATTCAGCATGAGGAAATCACGGGAATAGAAACTGTTTACTAAACGTTTTTTTCGCTATTACTACGGAAACTGCGTAGCGTTTCGCATCCATCACGAAGATGCAAACAGTCACCAAGGTCTTTGATCACGATGTTGCAAGAAACTTTGAAGAAGGAACAGTCACCAAAGTTCTCCCCACTGAGGTACACTTACTCAATCAGTAAAAGGCGTTACTGTCAAGCCCGAGGTTGCTGAGGTTTGTTCCCATTCAGTCGGGCCAATCACCTTAATGACAAACCAAACGACATTCTATGGGTGTATGTTGTAGAGATACCGGTTACAACCCAGGGCCCTACCTTCACCTTCAAGGAGGAATGGCGAAATTAAACCACTTCATCAAAAACTTGGAATAGCTGCCCACAGGGTCGAGTCCTGATGAGCTAGAGGTCAATACGAATGTCTATTAATATGCTCCAGAAATTTTGTCTGCTCAGCAACTGCGATTCCCGCCCCAATACGGACGAGTTTCACTATGTTGCTTATGCCTTGGAGCATGCAAAATGCAACTTTCCATGATTTTCGCTAGTCGCATTCCATCCTCTCCACATACGGAAACTAATTCCTATAGAGAAAGAAGTTTGGGAAGGGTGGAATTTTGAAGGTTTTTTGTCCTCTATACTTCTTGAAGACTCTGAATCATACAGAAAATTGATAATTGAACAACGCTTGGGCTACTGAGAAATCACTATTCCTAATGATAAACTAATAAGCTTGAGCAGAAATTTACAACATTACACCATACCCCACAAAAACCTTCCTTAGAACCCCATTCATTGTTATTCCTATTGCTCCATCGTGTCTCTTCAGCAGTAATTACGAACAATGGTACAAATTTAAACCCTATGAAAACACTGTTATCGCAGTTCTAAGCTGTGTTCGATAGGGGCCTACTATTTACTTTGGTTATTGATTCTTTTTTACTCTGGCGGAAACTGTAGTACCTGTAAACAAGTACTGAAAAACATTTTGTCAAACATTCTGTAGGCTTGATGACCACGAAAAGCTTCGGTCCTGTCTTGCCCACTCATTACCAGTGAAAAGGTGAAATTTCCTTTTCATTATTAAAATTGACTGAAATGAAACGAGAAGTGAACTGAGGAGAAAAAGGACAGCCAGCGTGCCCGCCATTGATTGACTTGTGTTGAGCCATGCATCCAAAGCGTCAAAAAAATTTGGAGGCAATACATTCAAACCAGTCCATTCACGTGTCAGATGCACAGCTTTTCCTTGGTTTTTTCTTTTTTTTCTGAGGGCAGCAACACGAGCCTACTGAAGAGCAGCAGAAATTCAAGAGCGATATCAAATTGGAAACTTCGAACAAGAGTTTCAATTACTTTAAAATTTATTTTCATCTAGAAGTTCGGAAAAGACATCAATTTTCAGGATTTGCATGTGTTCGCCCTAGTCCAGCTTGATAGTGACCAGATGGCCACGCACGCTATCGTCTGCGCTAGGGGTAGCCATTAGTGACGAAAACACATAAGCTGGTTTTCATTAGAGACCTCTATTGGACGAGTTTTCGCTCAAACCCTGCCCCCTGAGGGCGGAGCCTGGTCCTGCCACCCACAATGAATGTTCCAATCCCGTCGCCTATACTCCTCTTTCAACTTTAAACTTTCTAGGTTCACGGGGTTAGGAGTTATGATTTTCCAAAGTGTTTTCATAGAGCATTGCATTTTTGGAGAACGCCTCGTCGATCGGGGGTGGGTCTCCCCAGTTCGAGCTAACTTACCAATGTACACCTCTAGCCACCTTTGAACCCCAGTTTTGAAGCCGTCTTGTGACTGAATTTGAAATCATGGTCCTCAGTACAGCTCATTTCGATGCACGCCACGCCCACTGTGGGCGGGGCTCCGCCAAGCTGGTGTGTGCTTTAAAGTTCTCGGGACATGGCCCACCCATCCCACGCTTGATCCGGTCTCTCCAGGCAGATCTAAAGGATCTAAGGAGTTTCGTGACAGACATACATAACGACAGACGACAGAGAAGCGCTTTATAGTAAGGCGGATGAGTTTAAACTCGCGACCAAGAAAGACGACTAGGAGAAAGGGCTTTTTTGGCTAGTGCTCTCTATGTAGCTTCTATAGAAAGCCTTATTGATAGCATGCAGTTCCCATTTCATTGGAAGGAAACCAAATGGTTGGTTATCTGTCATCTCAGCTCCAGATAGAGGGTATCGAATTCCAAGTCGCTTAGATAATATCATTCTAAGAACTGACAAGCGGCATTATACTCACCTAAATGCCCTTGATCAATGAGCACTTCATACAACTCAACAAACTGTTTACAAATTCATCGACAACCTTTTTTTGCTGGCTATCAAGCAGAAAGATCTCTGAGAAATTCCCAGAGATTTCCTAGAAATGACGAAATATCTCTTGTCAAGGGTGAACCGCAAGTGGAACCTCAATTAGCTTTATTGTGATTGAGAAAAGAGCTGGGAAATTGTATAAAGATGGAAATCAATGAATATTAGCAAAAAATGTTACTCGAATCTGGAGATATCAAGTTACAGGATAACTGCATCTTTTGCAAGCATCCTTTTAATCAGATTGCTAGGCTTCAAAGCATTATCATCCTGGAAGGGGAGTCATGAACATATCTGCAACTTTATCATGGAAAAAGTACTCGCAGTGCTAGGCCAATCCTGTTCAAAATTTTTGAGGTATTTTTCTCAGTAGTGTTACCTATTGTTACCTAAGGGTGGACGAGAAATTTGTAGAACATGGAGAGTCATTCTTGGCAGGCAATTTTCTCAGGTAGCAAATTTGGGTTGATTATTTTTTTAGTGATAGAGTTTCTCCATTTAAAAGGTGTTCATAATGGGTGAGCTCGCAAAAATGAAGAATCAAATTGAAGATGCAGTATGGGAATAACCGGGTTTTTGGTATCTATCCGACATTAGAGACCTCGCCCCAACCAAGGTCGCGCCCGTCAGTAAGTTGTCAAAAAGTGTAGGGTAGAGATAAAGCTGGATGAAACGAATAGGGGATAAGATGGGAAAAGAACCCTAAAATATGTTGAGGCTACATAGGGCGAGGCTTCGAAAAATTGGAGATTCCCAATCAACTACAGTTTTTAGTTCGTTTAATGTTTTGTTTTTAATTATCAATTATTTATTATTTATTAATTGATTATTCGTCATTATTATTTTATTTGTGGTCACCTTCAGTCGAACAGCTTATATGCTGCCTGTGCTTGTGGGTACCCATTTAAAAGCTGACCTCAGTGTAAGTAGCTGGAAGGACCAGTCCAAGGAGTAACGAGAGGAACCCTGATACCTGAGTGATAAAAAGAAACAAAAAGCGAGCAACATGTGATTAAGGATTAAAGAAAATTATGAAACGAGGGAAATCCACAAAACATAATCGGTAGCTTACTATAAGTTTTTATAAATGTTTTTGCCTTGTTCAGACTTTCTCTTGTTTCTTAAACCTTACGTTGTGCGATGGAAATTCGATGCGACAGCTTAGGCAAACGGTTGAGTCGGCGTTTCCCCCAGACGAACATTGATAGCCAAAACGAGAAAAATGCTCTTTCGTTCAGTGCATTCCCCCGGAAAACAAGTTCTTTTTATATTTTTGTCACCAAAACTGCTTGCAAACGATGTTCGTTGTAGTGTCAATGCAATTAGGAAAGAATTGGACAACGAACACCACATTTGCAGCTGTTTGCAAAATTCGTTGGCTGGCATGACGCGGTTTCAGCGGGGAAGTTGGGCCCATCAATCTTCTTCCATGATGTTTGGTGGCTGGAAATGATTTGTGACGATTTGTCCGATCAGACGATTTTTTATTCAATTTGATTTTGCAGTCGATCGTCGTTCCTGGTTAAATGCAAAGTCTTGTGGGTCTGATTTTCATTCTGAACCTCATGCACATCCTGGCATACTGTAAATGAGGCATAACGAGGGTGCATCAAAGTTTGCTCCACTTCTTAAATAAACAGAAGGCTAGAATGGATCAGAATTGGGGATAGGAGGGATGGGCTCGTTCACATTAGTATAGTGACAACGCCCCCGTCGTCCGCGGTTTATCCTCATTTATAGTAGACTCTTTTTATTCCTTTTTTTTCAAGTTGTGGAGTACACCTTGAGTGCGGATTAGTCAATAACCAAGTAAATAATCGAATAAAAATAATATTTTGACCGATTTGGCTAGTCCTGTAAGGGAGTTACTCAGAAATCTAGCCCATTACTTGACATTTTTCTAAAGCAACCTACAGGTACATATCACCAAGCCTTCAGTGACTATCGTGATAACCCAGTCTCTTCCAAAATGGGTAATCACGACCAGTGATGAAGTTCACTATTAACGTGACCAATTAAGTGGACTTGGAAGATCGTCAATGAAGGAGTTCTATAAAGGGTTCAGGTACCTAACAACTACTATTGCCCGTCACTTCCTGATAAATAAGTCCTACTCCTTTCCAGTTAAACCTTCAATGGGGCTACATCTCATAAATACGGTTGGAAGAGGCTCGGATTCCGTCTTCTATCAATTCCAGCTCATACCAGTTTACCGAAAAAGTTAAAAATCTAAATCCTCTCTACGAATTACACTTTGTGTGCTAGGCACCATCCATCCATTGAATCTATCAGAAATCATGGCTCCATCCTTGACAGCGATCCCTAAGGCTCAGGTTTATTCACTATGGAAAGGTGCATGGCGTTTAGAGCCGCCAGCCCTTCTACCATCGTCATTTTTCATTTCCAGCTACCTATCATTCCGACGAATGCTGCGGCCGTTTCTCTCCCCCCTCGGGACACAACACCTACTCGGGTTTTTTCGTCAGAAGACCTTCAAAATGTCACACCACCGCGCATGACCGATCTTTCATCATTCTAAATTTAGTTGATAGCTGCGAATTCTCGCAATATTCGGATGGAAATAAGTGTCGGTAAGTGTAAAGCGTGTGTGTGTCGGTTTTTCATACACCGCCCGTATCCCCCTCGTGCCCCTTTCCATCCCACCCTACATCGCCCGTCGTCCCACCACCACTCCCTATACGGTAAATGGTAAGATGGAGAACGACAACACTCGCCACGCCCACGGTGTCCATCAACGCTGGCGCTGAAGGCGATGAGCGTCGTCGACATGGAGCCGTCCCTTGATACGGCTAAAATACGGTGAGTCTTTATCGAATTTTACATTTTTTCCTTTTAGATATTCACCTTTTTCTATCCGATTTCTCTCGATTTCATCTTTGAGCCGATATTACCGTAACCCCCTCTGAGTTCCCCGATTATCTTCCCACCATCTGATGATGTGCGGTTACACGAAAATCTACCGTAACCAAAACGGGCACTGAGCGATCGTTGCGATCAATGTGCAGTTCGGCGCGACCAGTCAGTCACTGTCGCCCCCTCCCCGTTCACATACCCTCCGTCCACAAACTATTCACCCCATCTACAGCCAACCAAATATGGTCACTTGGTAAGCTTATTCAATTGGTAGCTCAAGTAGAGGCCCATTATGGGCTCGAACCGAACAGCTGATTACTCCATTTAAGCTCAATCCAACTCCGATTGTTTTTACTGCTAAACTGCTTGGAAACTCCGATTCTTCACCCAGAGGGAGCTAATTTTTTCTGATCAATCTGGTCTGAAATTGGTTCAAGCGGAAGTTGGGTAAAACCCCTTTTGTCACCTTGGGCCGTCCGCTACTTCGCCTTTCTTCTTCTGAGTTTACTTTAAGACCTCCTGAATTTAAAAGTAAGCAAGATCGATTTTCCTCCCAATTTTTTTCGAACCACAGAGCTATTTTCACTACCATGAGTCATTTGTCCAAATAAAGAACAGTATCGCCAGTCATTGTCCAGCAATCTTTGAGAGAAAGGTAATGGCAGCCAGCCTTGTTTTCAATTCCTTCTCATAGATAACAATATAAATTTTTCGTACTTCTATATTTATTATTATCTGGACAGTATGACTACGGTAATCCCTGATTTACAGTAATCGGCTTTATTATGTGTTCATATGGAAATAAATATAAGCGTCGTCATAACAGCCCGTCCCGTTGTTCATAGAGATGACTCGCTAGTGAGTGGATCGATTCCACCACAACACCAATCGTACACTGAACTGGTTTTCAGTCAGCGCTCAGTTTAAACCATGGATATTGATCGATTCGCTCGAAGACATTTCAAGGATAACTTGAATCCCAAGCAATTGAAACGAATCCTTTCAGGGTTACCCAGCTATTTTTGGTCGCAGAGACGATTAAAGGGGCTATACAAGTGCTACTGGGGTAATCGGACTGGGAAGCCAACGTAAGTACACGTAAACAGTCCTGTGGGTACTTAGAATCGGTGGGAAGGGCTTCGAATAATGAAACCTTATTCTACCCGATAATGTGGGAAAAATACCAGGAAGTGGAGCCGTGATAAGTGGCGCCGCCACCGGAAACACGGTTCGAAGATCAAACTCGGACCAGAATCCCGACTTTCCCATCCCCACCGAGACCTCCGCTCTCGCCGCTCAGATTCATAGTTGCCTAATTCATTTTACAAAAAAAGACCACTATACATCGAAGCTCGGGGAACTGAAGCCTAGCCACTCATTCAAAGACTTAAACGCACAAGTCGACCTCATCCCAAGAAGGAAATTTATTGGCTATACGTTTCACAGTACCTTTTTCATCTCCATTTTCACCTCGTTCTTTCTTGCTTTCATCGTCAAGAGGCGAATAGACAAGATATCCTTTCGGGAATTACTCTTTCAATAAAATTATGAAGGATTGCTCAGCCACTTCACCCACTGACAAATGACCCATTACCGTAACAAATGACCTGCCAACCCTTCCACTTTAGATTCAGCTATTCCCATTCGGGGACGAAACGGCATCGTGTACTTGAGAAGGCTTCCCCTTGGGTCTTTCCCCGGCAACGATGCATCGTGGGGATCGAATTCAGGACCAATTTTATATGGACCTAGTTCTTGAGCAATGAGCTGACCTTGTCTTACTTCAACTGATTTTGATTGGCGATTTCCTAGAGGAGTTTGAGACAGGTTGTAAGCTTATTATCGCAGGGGGACAAGTCTGATTAGGGCTGGGATGTTTGCCATGTTTGATAAGACCACCAGACGAAATGCAAACGTTTGTATCGCGCCACTGCGTTAAAAATAGCTGCTATTCAAGTATGCGGGCCGAAAGGATTGGTCGTTGGACTGTCGTTAATGCCAACCGCGTCGTCCTTGGGCAGTTCCATCGAGCCAGTAGGGCTCGCAGAACGTTGCATTTGCTCTGGATCGATCCCATCACGCCCATGAAATTGAACAAAAAACGAAGGCAGGGCGTATGGCTGCTTAGATAACAGTGTGTGTACTTTCGTCCTTCCATGACTCCGGACATTAAAGGAAGCCAGGACGCTTTATGGGCTTTTGAGGGGAAATGGATGGATGTGACATATGGATCCACGTTCGGTCTATCCAATGATTCACGGACACATTTTGGTGGGCGAGCAATAACCATTTCAAATAGGATCTCTTTGAAAATAAAATGCCCCAGGGCAGATTTCCTGACTCTAGATCTTCCGGCATCTCTGGGCCTTGATAGAAAAAAGGCCTCGTCAATCTAGGCCGCATCCGAGTCGAGAAAATTTGCGGAATGCTATCTCTACCACCGAAAAAAGGTCTGGATCACCTAGGCTACAAGGAATCTAGCCATATTCATGCTTTTTTCCCCGGCCTAGGCTCATCCAGCGGAACAAAGCCTATTATCTTTCAGGGGTTTCATTTTCAAGGAGAAAGATTGTTTTCGGGAAAATCGAGACAAAACGTGAGCACGGTAGGGATGACGATAATCGGGCATGGCAAACCGCACAACGGGACAACAAGCTAGCAAACGTGATCAAAACTGCGAGACATCTAGTTAATAATACCGCGCGGCGAGACAACTAGCTAGGAAGCGACGCGCGGTGTTTGCGAACCTAGCCAGTGCGATATTTCACAACCGATGTGCGCTTTTCACTGATAAATCTTTATTTTAGGTGATATTTCTACTTTTACCCCTATTCCCATTTTCTGTTTGGGGTTCTTTTTTTAGTTGTCCTCCGTGGGTGTTATAGCTTACGGTAGATTAGGGGCCATCAAAAAAAAAGTCTAAGAGCATTTTCAGCGGTAACGAGCTATTTCAACTGTCCTACCTATTGAAGATTGTTGAATAGGCGTCTCACCAAAAAATTGCCTTCATTTCGTGCTAATTACCTTCGCACTGATGAGCTTTTGAGGTTTTCTTTGAAAGGGCCCTTCGTGCTAAGTTCAATTCTTTTCAATCAGCCATTACGCCATTTTTAACAGTCTGAATGGGAGATTATTCAGTGTGAACGTATGATTCTCAGTAATTACATAATTGATGCTTTCGTTTCGTACTATCGATAAACCCTTTACGGTATCGTATCATCAATTTTTATTTTAAGTTACAACTTGAAATCATCATAATTGGCAAATGAGAACGTGGAGATTGAGAAGAATGAGAACTTGTCTACCAGTAAAAGTAAAAAGGACAAGGAAATCCAGGTATTCTCGAAGTTTCCCCGGGTATTTGGTGATGTGTTACCAGTTGGGAACTTTTGAGGCTTTACTGACTAACTCTCCCTCAATATGGTCATCAATAACCGTCCGGGTGGTGCACAGACTGCTCTGCCGCCTGAAAACTGTCCGGAAAATTTCGAACTCCCCAGAATAAGTGAACAAATGAATACATTTCGTCTGAGGAATGTTCCAGAAAAATATTCCAAAGAAAAAAATCTAGCTAGTCGTAATTCCGTTTTTTTAATTTTTCATCTGTGCTTTTTTATAGTCAGTTCGAATTTGGTCAGATTAGGAAATTCTGAGATGAAGTTTGGGTGGATGCTTTTGGGGGATCTTAGCTTTGCAAAGTCAAAATAGGGCTCTTTCCCTTCGAGATAATAGTCGAAATATCGAATCTAATGTCACATCCATACCTCATCATCATGGCCGTTTGCCAACGTCAACGGGCTGGACCATTTGGCGGAATAGGAAAAAGAAGCAGCTCGATAACGATATTGGCCATTACCAGTAATCGAATGAAATTTGAAACTGCCATCGATGTCCTCTAAAAACGTCAGTGAAGAAAGAAACAAAATCGTCCCAGTGAAAAGTCGATATCAGCTGTCCGTCCCTTCCTTGGAAGGTCAATTTTTCAAATGACGATTGATGACATGCAATCTTTCATATGGATCATCAATTTCTTTGATGAAAAGGGCATCCCACGAAGTTTGTCAGCTCGCATTCGCTTTTTTTAACGAATCCGTTGCAAAATTCCAGAAATTCTGGGCCATGAACTGACAAAATAACCAAAACCCCTTTGTCCTAACTGGAAAAAAATGCCAACAAGCCCTCGACAAATCGAGTTTGGCCCATCCTTTCACAACTTTTTTCTTATCTTTCCAGGGCATGTTTAAGCCTCTCGTCTTTTTAAATTCATCAGATTCCAAACTCATTTCCATAATTCTGATGAAAATTTTAAAAAATTTTAATTAAAATCGGGTTCTTACCTATCTTAGTAGTGGTGCGACGCAAAACAGGGACGACCTACAGTCAGTTAGTGGCGCCGTTAACCTAACCAGTGCATCGACCCTAGTTGATCAACTCATTCGACCACCGTGACCGATTACTTGACCACCGGCAAACTTGGGAGTAATGATTTACTTGTTGTACCACAAGTATGCCACCGTATGGGTCAGAACTTCGGCCTTCCACCAAATCCGTACCCAAGCCTATGTGTTTCTTGCTTATCGAATACTTTGCCAAGCTCCGAGGAGTTTGTCCTCGGCTTCTCACTTTCTTTCTTCCTACCTTACCTATTTCCTTCAATATTTTTCTTATTACTTATTATTCTACTATTTAACGTCACTGCTGCCGGCTGTACTTCTCCGCTTGTCTGACTGTTGCGCATCCTTCGATCGCAGAGTGAATAAATAAATAAATAAATAAATAAATAAATAAACAAACAAGTTTTGACTTGGTGTTTTGTGAACTGCTGTTAATGGTCCCGGTAGTGGAGGGGATAGAGCACGGTGCCCGGAAAACACAAGTGTGGGTTCGAATTCCGTCCGAGACTGGAGTTTTGTCCGTGAATCGCCAACCTTGTGAAATAAATGAGTATTTTTTTCTTTTGATGCCTACTACTCTACATCCTTCTGAAAATGTTCTAACTGAACCATCAAGGATTTCTAGAGGCTCTTCATTCTAGTCATCACCATGGTGAGTCCGACTGAACGACCTCGGATATGTCGCATTTGAAATAAAAATTAGTTTCGCTGCAAGTCTTTCCCTCTCTCTTTATTACCTCATAGAGTTCGGTCGTTCAGTTGTTTTTTGGGGTCCCCATCTGAAACGGCAATGCACTAAACAGAAACGCTGGGTAATTTCATGAACTCTGGATGGGTGTTCATTTTGATTCTCACTATCCAAAGGTTCTGCCTGTCGGTAACCATTCCTGCTGATATTAATTACTACGCTGGAATGAGTAAAATGCTAGAAGAATGGAAGCCCGAACCTACTCAACGCCATTGACTTAAACAGATGTTTTCGATAGAAACCTCAAAGATCACAGTTCGAATCAGGCCATTTCCGAAGAACGCCTTACGTGTCGGAGGCCAGACTGATGAAGACTGAAAATCGAGACTGATGGAATCCACTATTGATGTGTGGTGTCTACCGGCTAATCATAATAAAAGGCATCTGGATAATTTAGAAATGCGGAGGTGGTTAGTAGCGGATAACCCACTTTCATACATGCACGTCCTGGGAATGGAATCACGAACGATACCCTCCCCGGTGGGGCAAGCTTTTCAGGATTAGATAGTTCGTGTTAGAGTTGTCTGGGAGCATAGAAACCCAGACTTTTATCGCATAGCCTTGTATAAGCCGATTTAACAGAAGTCATTAGAAAAATAGGAGGAGAAGCAGCTACCATGTCAATGCGGGTCGTTTCCCGGATTGAGCCTAGCCAAATCGAATTTTCTTCCCCAACAGACCAAGTGTCTGTATGTCTGTCTGTGGTTTGAGGTCTGTATGATGGAAAAGGAAACGAGGACCCTGTGAACTGATGATGCCAAATATTCGATAGAAAACCACCACGATTCCGACGACGGTTATATGCGTGGCGCATTTCGGATCTCTTCCTATATTTGCCCTATATTCTAGGCCACTAACAAAATTTTCGATCTCCATACTCATGTAGAGCAGGACAAAAATAACCTGGCCATTAGGACGTACGCCCCACCTCCATGAAAACGCCAAAGAATGATAAGACCCTCCAACTTTTCCTTTTCCACTTTAACGAAAACTTCTTCATGGTCGCTATTAATGCTCCTATACCAAGGTAGTCCAAGTGTCAGGTCATAGTCATACCGTATTCTTTGTCAATCGATTATCGATCTATTGTTTGCAGGCTTCAAGAGAGTTCAAATGATGAGCATGTTCTATTACGGAACGATCATGAACGAACAGATGGATTGGACGATGACCACGATTCTGAGCACGATTCCAATGACTATTGGGATGACGACGAAAAACCTCAGCGGAAGGAAAGCATGGCGCAATTCGCTGAACGTAAGTATTCAATCTTTCAAGTGGTGTTATGGGCCTCTAAAGCTTTTTGACTTTCTAAGCACAAATACGTAGGGATTAAGCAAGTAAATAGATAAACAAATAAATAAAAAGGGTGGTGATAGCCAGTTACTTCTGGTCTAGGAACGTTCCCAAGTCCATTGTCGCAGACCGCTTTGGGTTTATCTACATACCATACAAATCCGACTCCATTTTTCAGTTTTCGAATTTCTCCCCAGTCTTGTTCGATACAGGAGGGCATCATTGAGATTTTCGGAAGGTCCTGGGAGGATAGCCAAAAACTGTCATTTAGCTCAACTTTCCAACAACCGTCCGGGGCCATCTCAAAGTAGTATAAATTTCTCGAATATTCGAAGCACTTAGTTCCTCCAGCGATTTGGAAAGTTGTTCTTCAGGCTCCATAAAATTTCTAAGTGCAGCTAAGAGTTGCTTGTATTTAAATGGCTTTTTCAGTGGATTCAGCACGGCCATAAGTCTGCTGAGACCTATTACACCCTTGGGAACCATTTATCGTTGTCGTTTTGTGAAACCAACTATGATTTTTCGAATGTTATAGAGCTTTAAGGGTTTTTGTTGCTCCCAAAACGAAAAGCGTCATCGTATATTTTCTGGAATTTAACTGCCTACTGAATCTGTCGGCTGCCGTTTTCCGCCAGAGCTTTGGAAATGACTCAAATGATGACGGCCAAAATAGAGTATCCAACGGTATCCAAGCAGCGTCCCCTCAGGTGGAAATAAATCAAGCACTCAACGTTCCATAGGGACCGTTCGGGTGATATATTGTGCCTCCATAGGGACTGGGCCTGAA
The DNA here is from genome assembly GCA_900617895.1 of Haemonchus placei. Taxonomy (NCBI): domain Eukaryota; kingdom Metazoa; phylum Nematoda; class Chromadorea; order Rhabditida; family Trichostrongylidae; genus Haemonchus; species Haemonchus placei. The sequence goes on from UZAF01017416.1 coordinate 32,830, forward strand.
CATGTCAATAGCTTCAGTCTGGTCAGGATGAATTTTCGAAACTATTGGAAGGCTAAAGTCGGGGCGAGGCGTCTACCTACCAAAAATGGTTGGCCTACATTACCCTCCCAGGTCCTCAGGTCCATCTTAAAGTCATGGCATAACTATGGAGAAAGGCTTTCCATGTGGGTCCTCAGAAGGGACAGTAACATAGCGGCGAATCCCGAGATTGCAAGTCCCACAGGCTCAACCCTAATCCTTTCATCGATGCAACACCGATCCCCACCTCTGGATCGAGTTCCCAATATTATTCATAAGCATTTTGAGCTTTTACCGGTAATTTGAGGTTTAGCTGGAGTGGTAGGGTATCTTTTTCTCTTTCTTTTGCTGAATGCACTATGAAGTACCGACCCTAGACCCACGAGCCCTCCCACTAGCTAGTCAAATATTACCTTTCCTGCCGAGGCTCTCTGAGCACACGCTTGGTTCTGACCCCAATACTGGAAGTTTGCAGTTCATCAGGTAATTTCCTACTGACCTCCTGACCATTTACCTTCTTCCCTCTTCTCCCTCCCACTCCCCCTGTAGAATCAAGTAGAATCGACCATAAAGTACATAATATGATTCATATTGCTTGATACCAGTTGACCGTGTGGTAAATGATACCCCGATACCCCTGTCACCTGGAATGACAAATGGCTTAGGCAGTTCACTACCGGAAGTAACACTTACCAAAATATTGACTCGGGTTCCTAAAGCATTGACAGACTTTTTTTGCTTCACCGGATGGCACGCAGTCTCATCGCAGGCATGCCTAAACTATGAGAAAACCAATAGGTAAGTATCTCTTAGTCACGAATTGGAAAGATGAAAATGAAGAATCGAGCTTCCTATTTTGGGATCCGCCATGTATTTGACTCTTATCCGATATAGTCGACGTGAATTCTTCCTATACCACATTTTCATTCTTGTGGTAGCTAATATAGAGACCCGCGGGAATTGGGGCCCCGTCTGGGGTAGGAAGTCGGGCGTAGGGGGCGTGTCGGGCGTTGGGGGCGATCAGTCGGTACGATTTTCTTTTTGGGATGTAATTGGCCCAGGGAACCCATTCCTATCTGTACCTTCATCAACCTGATCTTGAGAAAACGAGGAGTTATGGGGAATATTAGCCCTGGGGTAATTCCAGTGATCAAGCCAAATTATAAACTCATTTAATTGATGCTATCTAAAGTATACCCCCATTCAATCCATGCTACCAGAGCTCTCTAGCAATCAGAGTAAAATGACCCTTTTGCACTGATTCCCCTTACCGCTGTCACCAAATCAATGCAATGTTGCCCTTATTTGGACCCCTAGAGATGTTCAACATTCCTATGAGACCTGCT
>UZAF01017416.1:34199-47829 GCA_900617895.1 Haemonchus placei
TCCATATCTTCCTCTTCATTGCAAAGTTATCATCAATCGATGGCTATCGTATCATCGGTTATACTCGGGAAACCCGCTAATAATAGCCCGGAAACGGTAACCGGTTACTGTCTATCACGGCACTGGCATGAATATGCAGACATCAATGTTGAGATGGACTAACTACTGTCGACAGTGTCGCTGACAAGAGGGAAGATGTATGGAAACATTATGAAACTGTGCTGCTGAAAGAATTGTAGGAAAAGGGGCTTAGGATGAGCCGTGAATTCGACCCCCTTCCAAGATGATAGAGGTTAGAATGTGTGTTCGGCCCATTCAATCCATTACGGAAGGTCAGTGGATGTACCAGATAAGTCCAATCTCCATAGTCCGACCCGAAAAGGAAGGAGTAAGTAGTCTGCCTTGGCTAATATTTACCCAGGAATTAAACTCCGTATTCGTGTTCATGGTAACGGCGCCGAGTGACACTAGCCCACTTCAAATGAAGATCTCAGAGGTGAAAGTAAGTACCTTCCAAGTCTTTAGGCTGTAATGGCTTTCGCTCAAAGAACATACCTGACAGCTTAACAACCTGCTATCGATAAGGAACCCCAGCAGCAGTTTTAATCCCCCGCAGCAACCCCGCAACCCATCGATTATCCATCTAACTATGCAGTTTTTCTGATTAAACAAATTAATCATTGTCGGATTATGGTAATCGCCAAGTGAGGGGTGGCATGAGTGACGCGAAGAATCGGCTTTTCTTATGTTGCCTCCACATGAGGAGGCGATAACTTGGCTAGACGTTATATTTGATGGCAACAGTCTTCGACGACGTCTTTGATTCCAGAGCGTCCATCGACAGACGCCTTAGACAACTTCGATTTGTTGCGAAAACTCCCGATAAGGCTCCGGGTACAGTCTTAATTTGTGATTTATTAATTAAGTGGGCCCATATCCCTAGCACTCTTATTTTGAGTATTTTTTGTTATTTTCAAGAGTCAGATTTTTCTGTGAGAACCCAGTACAATCAATCAGACCTCATCTGATAGAGATTTACCCCTCAATACTTTCTGGAGCTTTGATAAATGAAAGAGCAAAAAATAAAGTCATTATGAACCCACCTGAGTTTCATGTACCCACAATATGATCTAGGAAGGGGAACAACCGGTCCTAAAAATTTTCACCTGTTCTACTTTACCCGGGCTACTGATCGTTTAGGAAAAGGGGTATTATGAGGCGAGCTAACTTTGGAAAACTGCCAATCCCTTATCGCTCTACAAGAAGTAGCATCTACTCAACGGCTGAATTCTGAGATTGTTTTTATCTTTTTTTGGGGTTACGGTACTTGTTACTGTCCTTACGTCCAAAGTAAATATTTTCTGTTCAGGACAATACCGTAATGTGGTGCATTTCTTCGTGGAAGATTGGTTTTTGTCGGCGATGCTCGGCATTATCACAGCAATATTGTCGATCTCAACTGATGTTGCCATAGAATACATACTTCATTGTAAGTTCTGTTATAGTAGAACCTTTGTAAAACTACGTAGTTTGGCTATACTCGTCTAATATCACTTGGAGTACCCAGTATTGATATACCTGAAGCCACAGATATATGTAGGTAGAAAGCTTGGGCGATTCCTACAATCAAATGTCTCTACAACTTAGAAGGAAAGGTTACTGCCAGGCTTATGCCGAATAGATAAAATAGACGGAGACGCTCGGTTCCATTGGTTTTATCGCTTTACTAATTAATGTCCGAGACATCCACAAGCGGCGGCTGGACCACCTACAGGGAACCGGTTCTTCATTAAACCTTGAAAGGCAGAAGGTCAATGTCACTGACACGAGATCAAGTGACAGGTATGCGCGTTTCTCATTCCAACAAAAACGATCATGAAAAATGGACAACACTCACGTTTTCTGCGTCTCTAACGTCGGTCTTTGTTTCTTTGGAATCGCGCTGGAATGAACCAAAAAGTCCTCGAATAGTTGAAAGTGGGCGATTGCTTAATGTTACGCGATTTTATCAAGATGTCTACTTTGGTCCACACGACAGGAGAAGCGCCAGATATTTTCCCAAATCGAAATTTTGGTCTTCAGAGAGGGAGTTGGGTCGGATGACCATGGGAGGATCCCATCACGAGTAATCCCTATCGGTTTCAAAAATCTGATGGGAAGATACTGGATAGTCGTCATCGTCGGAGTTAATCAACCCCGTTTTCATGATACGCTCCCGCATTTGACTCCCAGACAACTTCGGTCCTACCCGTAAAAGGCTCGATTATTCCTGGCGGTTGTTGATACTTGGTTTGGTCCAGGAGCAAACGTGGGTGGTAGTGTGCCAATTGCCCCTATTGCCACATCCTCCCATGCTACAAGGTAGTCCTATGAATAGCGCACCTCACTTTCCAACGAGAACCTTTCCTATCATGGGATTGCAGAAGAAGCGCAAAAATTCTCCCAGGGCTTCTGGAGCGATTTAAGTTGCACCTGCTCTTCTGTCTTTGAGTTTGAGAGGTCTCTTTGGTAATGTCATTCTAGAGTATTCTGAGATGGTTTAAGTAAGATTCTTTGAGAAGACTTGTAAGGACGTACAGTGCCAGCCCTACATCTGCCAAATAAGTAAACGTTTGTTCCAAAAATAGCTTCAGCCGTAAGATGCCAGAAGCGATTAGTCTTCGCCCATCAAAACACTCGCTTGCGTCGTACCGTCCTGTTTTCTACGCCGGAAGTGGTGATGTACGGGCGATGTGGGTGATTGTGTGATCGTCGTAGGGGCGATCGTGTTAATGGGAACATTATCGATTGCATGACCAAATTTTAGAGGGATTTTCTTATTTCGCACTATCCTCTTGAATTCTTGGGCAGTAACTATGCAAAAAATCAAAGAAATGACATTGAACAAGTCTTCTTCGGGACACGCCATGCACTCAACTCTCCTGTGAAATCGTAGAACCAATCAAATGTCATATGATCGACAAACAGAGCTCAACAGATGTAGATCTCCTTCATCCTCTTACGCCAATTCAAGCCAACTAGAAGACTTCAGAGAAAAAATATAGGATAAAGGATAAAGTCTCGGCGCGTTGATCGGTCCCGTCTGATTGATACACCCATGCATTCGGCTTCTATTCAGAATCAGTAGCGTAATGAATGCGTATGTGGCCTATACAATGACTAGAGGGTGGCCAGCCGCTGCACAAATCAGTGCTTTTATCCTCCCAGACGGGTCTGGTACCAAATAACTGACCCCAGAGGGATGGAAGGCCTGGTTAGCTTGGGCGAATATCGATTCAGAGGAAAGGAGAAAAACATTTAGGGAATGGAAGAAAGACAACTTTTTCGTGCCGTAAAACTTACCAAGTCATATTTTTAATATTTCTTATAGTTTTGTAGTTGTTGTTGCTTCTATACTTCTTGTTTTATACTGATGCTTTACAAATTCGCATTCTCATTGGAAAAGTAGGGTTTCGGGGGAGTTTCCATCCAATATAATAGGATTTTTTTGAGAACTCTGTTCATTTTTTTCACCCAGATGGGTGATTAATCATAGATGTTTAAGATCGTCGTCATCTCTACGAATTGACAAATGGTCATCACGCCTATTTGGGATTCGCCATGTGGATCCTTTTCGCTACGGTGCTTGTCACCTGTGCTGCACTTGTATGCCATGCACTCGGGAAGCAAGCTGTTGGTAAGTTTACGATGGTTCTGGAATCTTAACTAGGATCGATTTACTACTTAGAAAGAAATCCGTTACCATAGGGTAGGTCTAAAAAAAAAGCATAGCAAGAGAAAAACACCTTTTGTCAACCTCTGGCGTATACACGAGGTGGATGGGCCATGCCTTCCACACCTTTGCAAAGTATCGGGGTCTGGTAGAGAGCGAATGGTTCGAAAATCATCCATATAACAGCATCAAGTTGATAAAAGCTGCTCTGAAGAAAAGGCCAGAACCTCATGATCACATCTCTGGAAGCGGTTGAACTGACCCTTGAGATCTCTGGAGACTCGATGTCTGGTGAGACGTCAAACTAAACCAATGAATACTCCCCTTATCTACGGTTATAGCTAAACTATGCATGGTACTTCCGGTTCGTAGTAATGATTAATGATGAAAATGACCCGACCAAGGTTTGTCGTTCGATTGGAGTGGACTTTGAACATTACATCGATTCCCCCAATTGGATGTAGACCGGAAGGTTGAATTACCCGGTGTTTCGCTACCCATTATAGGTACGAAAAACTTATATTGCTCTGATAGTATGGGGAATATCTTGGATTAATTGAAATTCTACTCAAGAAGCTCACCAGTTACTCCTGAATATTACTTACTAGAGTACGCTTCAATACATAGGTCATGACTAACTTGGGAGCGACCGCATCAGGATTTTGGCTGAAGGATTTTTACTTTCTGTCAGAACATATCCGCTTGGAAATTAAAAACTAAGGGTTCGCATGGGGAGCGATGAGAAATGCTCTTCCATTCGTCTCTGTGAACTAGGAACACACTTCTTCTTTTTTCCCCCGTCTGAATAAGTAGCCTAACTGAAGCCATTGGCCAATTTAAACGAGGGTTCCGAATGGGTTATATGGGAAGCAGTTTAGGATCCGCTTTGTGTTCCGATGAGGAACACACAGCTTTTCATTACAGATACCAAACCGAGGACTCCAGAGAGCCTCCTTCTAACGCCAACTACTGTAAATATGTAAATCAGTACTGATTAGGGAAAACTACTGAAACTGCCCGTAAAAGTCGTCCAAAGTTTGTGGTCCTCCATATCTTTCAGAGAAGTCGATGCTTAATTTTTTATGTCCCTTCACGACGTGCTTTGAGGAGAGGCTAGTATTTGTTATGGCAGCAGACTGAAATGGGAAATGGAGGGGAGACAGGCAGCAGCAGTAATCAGCGGTAGCATGCGTATCACACATGATTTGTGTGACCTTGGTATGCAAGAATTTATCACGAAGTGGCTAGCGGAGCCCTTTCATGTGTCTACAATCACAAGGGAAACTTTTCACTGGACATCAGTGGCGAATAAACTTCCTTTCGAGTTGTTACTACTGAATAGAGGAGAAAACGTCACGTGTGTGTCATTAGATCCGATTTTGTCAAGGTCTACGAGAGATTCTCTGCGCAGGTCATACTGAGGTACGGCAGAGATAGCGATAAATCAGAAAAAATACTTCTACATTGTTGCGTCATTAGCAAAACTGTACTGTGCAAAAGATCTCACCGATCAATAATCGATCGTCTTTTCAGGTTCCGGTATTCCTGAACTAAAAGTGATAATGCATGGGTTTGTTTTGAAGAACTACCTATCGCTGAAGACCTTGACAGCAAAAGTCATCGGCTTGACGTTGACGCTCGGTTCAGGAATGCCCGTCGGGAAAGAGGTGAGATCCTTCTTTTTCTATTTGTTTCTTTTTGTTTTTTCTTTCATTCGTACAATTCAGGCAGCTCTTCGAGTACAGAAATAGTACCACTCCTGAAATAAGGCTATCGGCAGGTGCTATCTGGGGCTGAGCGGGGTCGAGATTACTGGGAAGCGGCTAGTGTTTTTTTTGTGAGAGGCTTAGGGAACAGATCCGATCCGCTTATGCTCCATATAACAGATCAGTCGGAGGGGATCTATTACTGCTACTGAAACCTCCCTTAGAGAATCGCTCCTCGAGTACGTAGGTGTTATCTGCTCGCGATATGTACATGTAAAGCCGCTTGGCCAATCTCATGAAATCAAACTTTAATAGTAAGCCAATGTAATGAAACTCTCCTTTCAATTGGGGTAGGTGTGCCCGGTATAACTCCTTTTAGTCTTATTACTAGGATTTTCTGTCCTTTTGGGGCTCCCCTGCGTACACTCCCATCCCTAAGACAGCTTTGCACACTGTACCCTGCTGTTTGAGTTTTGTAACATTCTTTTGCTCTTTCGTGCCATTTATTACCTCCTCTTCTGATTCAGGGACCGTTCGTACACATGGGAGCCATCGTAGCATCGCTCCTGAACAAAGCTACTTCTGCCTGTCAATACAATGCGTTCTTCTCGAATGAGGGCCGTCAGATGGAGATGCTCAGCAGTGGTTGCGCCGTCGGAATCGCCTGCACATTCTCTGCACCAGCAGGAGGTTAGTGCACTCATAGAGGTAGCCACTGAAACCTCGAAAAGATCCGTGAACAGGGAACACCTCTGCCTTCTGACCAATTTTATTTCTCAGAGAAGAATGGAACCTGATGTTTACCGTTTCAGCTGTACTCTACGGTATCGAATCAACGTCGAAGTACTTCGCAGTGAAGAACTATTGGCGATCATTCTTCGCCACCACCTGTGCAGCACTGATTTTTCGATTTGCCATCGCTGCTATCGTTCCTCAACATATTGGTAAGTACAACAGTCGGCATTATCAAAACCTTCGCCTGCGATTTCAAGATTATATGGTGACCGATGAAGTTAGAAGGAAATGCCTCGGAAAGAAATTCCCAGTTGTTGCTCCTTAGAACGGAAATCGGAAACAGAAAAGGGAAATGGAATGAAGTCAAAAAATTGGAGGACTTTGCTTTCGATGTTCGTCCTCTTTTCAGAAACCGGAACCAGAAAGCCCTTTTTGAATTGAAGCTTCCTTTTCTTCCCCCCGCAGAGTCCCTTTCCCTCAAATTCACTGTCTACATAGGAGCATATTGAAGCGTCGTTGAACCACACAACACCGTTGTCCAGTGTCCACCACATCCTTCCAGTCGCCCTTTTCAGCCGGCACAATCACTGCATACTATCAGACCAACTTCCCAAACGAAGTATTTCTTATCGAAGAGATTCCGTTCTTCATTTTGCTGGGGTAAGTACATACTCCTACTTCACCTGGGCGATCGTGTAACCACTAACCTTTACAGAATCGGTTGTGGCCTTATGGGAGCTAGTTTCATATGGTTACATCGACGAGTTTCCCTGTTCAAGAAGAAGAATCGTGCTTTCAGAGCTGTTTTTGGGAGAAGGTGATAATTATTTACATTTTTTCATTTGTTTTGAAGCTGAAAGCGGAAGTCAAGCGGACGCTCCGGGTTGCACGTTCCGGGCCAGTACTATAATAGGGTATCAAACTATCTTCGAGCGAGACATAAGCTTCTGAAGATCATGGATTTTCACACAGCGGATTACTCACCCACTACCTTAGATTTCGCAAAGTAGTCCTCGTCTCTAGCCTTCTGGATGGACTTCAATTTTCGATTCCTGACCGGATTTCTCTCAAAATTTTGTTGTTGGGTTTGACTTTCGTTACCATCTCGAACAGCGCTGTGAATAAACAATTTGCTACCACTTAACCCCCATTTTACCCATTAGCATTACTTACCAAACTCACCCCGGGAGAGTTTCCATAAAAGGATGACACCAGACCTGAAAGCTTGGCTAGTCATTGACGGCAGGCGATCTGTGGGTCGCATGGCTGTGAGATAGGCGTGTCTTATCCGCTAATCTACTTCGCTTAAAAGTTGAATTAAATCTTGGAGTTTGATGAATAATTTATTGCAGTCCGATTGTTTTCACCACCCTTTTCGCCATGGTAGTTGCCATTCTCACCTATCCAGAAGGTTTCGGTCGGTATATCGCTGGCCAGGTAAATTCAATCTCAATTGTTTGGCTTTTTTCCAGGGACCAGTAGAGGACTTACTATAACAACCTTTATTTAGTTCTTTTTGAATTTATTCTTTAATTTTCCATATTTCAGTACACTTTTCGGGAAACGTTGGCTGATTTTCTGGCCAATTGTTCGTTTTCATTAACAAATGTAAGCAGTAATGGCTGCCCATCGGAGATGATCGAACATTGGACCGGTGGTGGTACCGGCGAATTCCATCCATTGCTCACATTATTTTCTTATCTACTTGTTTATGTGAGTTCCTCTAGAATATTGAACGCTGGTCGAACTTTTTGGGATACGCCATGCACTCGGCGTCCTTCCAAAATGTTAGAACTGCTCAAATATTTTCGCTATTTTCAGTATTTCCTTATTGCAATTTGTGTAACGCTCTATATTCCTGCGGGTATTTTCGTTCCATGTTTTGTTATTGGAGCATGTGCTGGTCGAATTGTCGGGGAGGTAAGTGCATAGTTTTAATTAAGCGTAAAAAAGTATTCTGTCATAATTCCAGGTATTAATCATGTATTGGCCAGACGGGTTTCGTGGTCCTGAAGGACCCCAAATTTATCCGGGTCTTTATGCTGTAGTCGGTGAGTTTTCATTTCATAGAAAGAACATGGATCGACGCAACGCGACCGCACGCGTTCTTACCGTGTCNCACACACGTACACAAACAAACACAAACACACACAATAAACACGCAAACATAATCCGATCCCGCTGTAAATCAATGGGGTCAGTTATTGAACAGGAGCAGTTCCACATGAACCTTAAATTCGACTGCAGGCAGCTTTTCCCCACAAAATCTCACAACCCCATAGTTGAAAATCGGATATGGGCGTGGTTTCCCACGTGAATACTGTTTACATTCAGGTGCCGCTGCTTATACTGGTGCAGTAACGCATTCGTTGTCGATAGCTGTGATCGTGTGTGAGACAACTGGGCAACTGTGCGCTCTACTACCTGTACTAGTAAGTTTCACTGAAATCGAATGGAACTCTCAAAAACAATAACAAAAATAAATGTGGATTTTGATATAAAAAGAAAAAATTCAAATCTAAAGGTCATCACAGCTGACTATAGATTCCAATTTTTGTGGTGCAATCCTAAACATGTTACCGCTTCCACCGCGCCGCGACCGCACGCGTCGTGTACCGAGTAGCTCACCGATCCATCCATTTGCTGATATATGCACGGCCTTTTTTGACAGCACTTCATTGAATCACACTGTTTGTAGGTTTAGGGTAAAATCCGGTGGGTCTACCTTCCTCCTCACTCTTTCCTTATTTTTAATATTTTCTTGGACCTCTAATTATTTATATTGATCTATTTTAGATAGCCCTAATGATTGGCAATGCCATCTGCAGTTTCCTTCAACCTTCCATTTACGAAAGTATCATCAATATACAGGGATATCCGTACTTAGTGGACTTGCCACCCAGTCGTGTTAGGTAACTGCTCAACCTCATTTTTCTGCCTATTAGCAATGTCAGTTAATCGATATCGATCAATATTGCCATGTAATCTTTGTGATATGATCAATTTCAGTGTACATACGATGAAAGTCGAAAAGGTCATGGTTAAAGATATTGTGTTCATCACACGCGATACAACTTATATGGAATTACGGGAAATTCTGCTTGAAACACCGAATCTTCGATCGTATCCATTCGTAACCGATAGAAGTAAGTGTTACTGATTATCTGGGTTGTTTACGATTACTGTATTACCTGGTGGGAGTCCCCGGCTACGACACTTTTCAGAGGTACCAGAATTTCGGAGAACGTCCGTTGCGCGCGTCCGTCGAAAGTAGGTCACCCCGCCCACTTCGCGCGCGGCGCACCACACTGAGGTCTCGAGATAACATTACAGTACCACTAAGTGTCAGTNGAGCGAATGGTTTGCATTTGTCTGTGTTATCTTCTCTTTGAACTGAGTGCTGTGGACCAAGCGCAAAGCGACGTCTGTCAAGTATCGCGGGCTGACTCGCCGCATGCGACGGCTGCGGCGTGACCTAGTTTCGACGGACGCGCGCAACGAAGCGCACCCCAGAATTTTCAGTACCATGTACGCAACCAAATAATCAAACGGAAAATAATTTCAAAATTTATAAATGGATAAATTTTTCTGAAAATTGTTACTTTCAGGATCTATGACATTGCTTGGAAGTGTGGCTCGGAAATATCTGTGCTATCTGCTCGTCAAACATCTTGGACCGGAGCCAGGTATACAAATGCATAAGCGAAAAAGTCGAACAGCATCGGAACTCCTTCACACAATCGGACAGTTCAGGTACTTTTGCTCGTGAAGTTCTCTGGTCGATCAATAATCGATTTCCAATTGATTTCAGGAGAGGTTCCAACTTCAATTCCAATGCAACACACAATGGAACAAGTCAACACGGTTTTCTTACGGATCGAAATATCAGTGGGAATACATTGTTGGCACATTCGCCACTTCATGAAAATCAAGGCGAACGAGGACCACTGGCCTCATTGCTCTACAGCCAAAATGATAGTTTTGAAGCGCCTGTGGTAAGTTTCCACGAATTAATGGCATATATAGTGCTGCTTAATGCTAATGGTGCTGCTAATGCTACTTTCCGCTAGTGATGAGACCTACATATGTGAATTTCGTGGATAGCTGTGGGAAAGGGAGGGGGGATACAGAAGTCCCGATCCACCTACTGATCTTGGCTGGTTGTCTCGACATTTTTTGGGAGCATAGACTAGATAGTTGTCTTGTTGTGGGGCGTCTTCGGAATTCGGTCGAAGAATTTCTCTTCGACCGTGGTGCTAAGCGATCCACAAATTAAAGGCACAGTTCACGATAATTTTGGGTAATCCAGATTATGACGAAAGATAAGAAACTAGTGCAAAGCAACTGATCGGTGTTTCCAAAGTAAAAAAGGCTTCGAAAAACCGTTAAAAAGGGGCTGGACGAGAATAATGCCAGAAGATTGAAGAAGAGTGGGGCGTTTGGACGAGCTACGCACAGCGCGTCATTGCATACGTGTGGGTCCTGGTGCAAATACCTGACTACAGTGAGCAAAATTGATCCGCTTATAAGCATAATAGCCCACCTTTTTCTGAATAACAGAGGAAAAAGAATGTGAGAAAAATATCGCCTCATCACTCGGCGATCAGCTGATTGGGTGTGGGTCCTAGAACGAATAGTTGCAATCTGTATTGTGTCAACTCTCGTCTAACGTGACATCGATCGAGGGGCGTTAAAGCCAATTACGTTAGCAACAGGGCTTCCAAGCGCCGAGATTGTAGGAGGAGAGGGACCCTTCTACCACCCATGGAGGCCACTGAGTATTCCTAAGGAAAGAACTCAGGAACCATTTTTATCGTAAACCGTGCCTTTAGGCTCTGGAAACAAGTGAAGATCGAGATTTGTAATCAATCCTATCATGCATATCATCCATTACCAGTATCGATAGTACTGAACTGTTTCTATTGAGCCATGAATGTACTGGTGCGATGACCTCCACAGTGTACGATATACCAACAGGCTTCCTTGTTGGTATGGGCGAAGTTATCCCAAGTGGGCTGATTGTGTAGACATTATCATATTCAGCCTTCATACTATGAAGACTAGACCATTCTTTCATTCAAAACCTGTACGAGTTAGCCGTTATAAAGGAATAAAAATGGTATTACAGAAATCACATGAAAGACACCCTTCATAAGATACTCTTGCTTATTTACAGCACTCACTGGCGAAACGCGCTGAAATTCTGGCCTCGAAGCTCGATCTAGACGATGTAGCTATAGATCCGGCACCATTCCAACTCGTCAAGGGTACATCTCTCTACAAGGTAGGGTCGAACTCATTCGAGCCACTTAGATTGCTATAAAATTATTTTATTGCAATAATTATTTTAAAACAATTTTTAAACGAAAGTATTCTTATTTTACAGGTCCACACATTGTTCTCTTTATTGGCACTGAATCACGCCTATGTCACTGAGCGAGGCCGACTTGTTGGAGTGGTCGCCCTCAAGGAGGTAAGGCTTCTCCGCAATGAGACANATAGATCCGGCACCATTCCAACTCGTCAAGGGTACATCTCTTTACAAGGCAAGTTCAAATTCATACGAGCGACTTAGATTACTATAAAATTATTTTAGAACAATTTTTAAACGAGAGTATTCTTATTTTACAGGTCCACACATTGTTCTCTTTATTGGCACTGAATCACGCCTATGTCACTGAGCGAGGCCGACTTGTTGGAGTGGTCGCCCTCAAGGAGGTAAGGCTTCTCCGCAATGAGACAAAAAATTTTCAAACTGCACGGCTCTACTGGGGCTCATGAATCAGCCTTTAATAATCTGTCTTCGAGGGGTCCCAATCAGCGGTGTTGATGGTAATGGTGAGGTTCTACGATAAGGGGTAGGCGGGAGCACCCGATAAAGACCCACTTGGGGCGACTTTGAAAGTTAAAGTGTCAGTCTGATACCCAAAGGCCGGTAACGGTTTGGTATCGCGCTTACCTATTTTCTCTCTAGCTCGGTCATAGATAATTCCTATGACCGAGCTGGAGAAAGAAAGAAATTGGGAGTGAGTTGACCAGATTTCGATGGTCCCATAAAAACTCTGCTTTTCAGCTCCGCGAAGCTTTGTCGAACATTTACTCGCGTGGTGCAGTGCCGATTCGTCCACGGGTACGGACAATGTCGTCGTTCCGTGTCGCTCCAGACATTCCTGATCATGTGGCCGCTGACGACATACCTCAAATCACATTCGATATGCCATCGAGCAGCTCCTCAAGCCATGGTTCAGCAGCATGAGCTCATAAATTCCCTGAAGACTCCTGATTAGCTGAGGAGCAGGCGCGTCGCGTCAAAAAATCGATAAGCATAGTAGAACATTGAAGGGTTTTATGTACATAGACGTAATTTGTATACTACGCTGTTATTTTCTTTTGTATTTGAAAAATTTTCCTTTGCTCGGGAGACATATTCCGGTGTCAGAAGATACGACGTAAATTTGACAGGTTCAGAAAACCGTGAAACGATGCGAGCAGTCGCGTCGCGCCGAGACGCCATGTCTCCATCTGTTCTGTGATATTACCTTAATCGCTTAAAATAATGTAAAAAATTTGAAAATTTCGAAAAATCCAGCGGCATGCCCAGCTTACGTGGTACGTGCACATTTAATCTCCGGTGGTTTCTTTTTTGAAATGTAGAATAGTTTAATTTGCAGACGAAATCGAAGTTCAATTCTAATACTGTCTTGTAATATGTCACATACGCGTGCGTGTACGTCACGTACCCGAGTCCTGCCGTTTCTTGTATGTGTTTTGATCTCGCTAGTGTATATTTTTGCTCTGGAAATTATCATTCCTAATTGCCTTTCTGACATTACAGTCCTGTGTCAGACCAAACGAAACAGTTTTTTAATGGTTGATAGTTTGCTAAGGGTCTTTACCAGTATTTACGGTCTACCACCTCGAATAAAAATGTCAAAATCTAGTTTTCTCTGTAAAGATTATGTATTATTGAATCTTTGGCCGTTGTTCTTGATGAAGGATAAAGGATAATGTCTGTGGGCGTTAACCAATCCCGTCTGAGGGACGCGCCCCGCACTCGACTTCCATTCAGAATTGTAGTGGCGTAATGAGTGCGTATGTGGCCTATACAATGACTTGCGGTGGCCAGCCGATGTACAAGTCAGTGCTTTTATCCTCCCAGACATGTCTGGTACCAATTATCCGACCCCGGAGTGATGGAAGGCTTGGACAGTCTAGGCGGACATCGATCCGGGATTCAATCCCGTGCCATGCGTGTGTGATAGCGCGCCATTTGTCAACACACCCTATTTGATGCCTAAACAATCTCATGACAGTTGGGTAAATCCGTTAGGACGTTGACAGGTTTTTATTTATTTATTTATTTACTTATTTATTTATTTATACGCTCAAACGAGTGCGCCAGTAGAGGGAACTGAGGTGTACAACTACAGAAGAGGTTTTAAGGTCTCCCATAGAATCCGGAGCTGCAGCTGGGCGC
>UZAF01017417.1:1660-26286 GCA_900617895.1 Haemonchus placei
TCCAGCCGGTTTCAGGTCAGCTCATCGCTTCTGTTATACTTCCCTTTCGAATTCTCTTCTTGTAGTTTGAAATGGTAACCCACGAATCACAAATATGGTTTTGACTTACAGGCTCCGACGAAGGCGATATTGCCGAAACGTAAGCCGTGTTGATAAACTGTTATTAAAAATCTCGAAGGCTAATAACACAACCTACGACGAAGTTCATTATGCCGAGATTGATCGAGAGTCGGACATGGGATATTCTGAACCGATAATGGTTGTAGCAAGATACGGATTGGGGCTGATAAGGAGCCATGGTAGGTGATACATACTCGTTCTTCCTGTCAGTATGTAACTTTGATTCTTCGGTATCTGATTTGTGATGTACAGGTATCGTGGATGCTTCGTAACGAGCACTGCTAACGAGTGATAAGGTCGAATAAGTGGCCACAGAAAATGAGAGTCTTTGAGTCTGTAGTACTCTTTGCGTTAACACGGGTACCTTGGCACTTTATAGGATGACCAGTTGGGTCGCCCAGCTGACGCCGGGCGATCACGTTAAAACGGTTTTCGAGATTTTTCTTCTGGCTGAATCTATGACCTTCAAGGATAGCCGTAGGGCAGTGTCGGGTAGAGAAACATTCAGGATAGGGAGAAGAAGGGCCAAAACCGACTTAATCCACGGTTGCACCATTCACTTTGAGACCCGCACTTTGCAATCAGGCGTATTGAAGCCATCTGTATGCAATGACGCGCGCATTTCGCTTCTCGTTCAAATAGAACTTCCACGCAACCTTTTTCCTTATTCAACCCGTTTTTTGAAGCCTTGTTCTTCTTAATATACGCCGATTTCCGAGTTTCCATCGGCTTTTTTGCATTGATCTGGACTACTACTTCCACCATACACCTTAAAACAGACAACCCAAAACTATCAAGAACTGTGCCTTTAATGTAAACCGTTAATAACATATAAGTTGATGCTTCGGTGCCAAACAGGTTTTTTAAATGGTGGAACACTTATTCGCCTGATGTTTCTGCCAACTAGTCGTTATCGGAGGCCTGAAAGCGTTTCGGTATTTTAACACCCTAGGATCAAGAACATCTAACGATTGCTGCTCAATGTGGTTATCAGAAAAAACGACACCTTCTCTATTCAATGCTGCTGAAGTGCAAAGCTGAAGAAGAGCCTTGTCGCTGCCTTCTGTCGAAAGAAATGTGGAGAAGGATTGAAGGTGAATCGAAACGCCTGTGTGATCTTATCTGTTTTGACGCCGAGGCCAAGCTTTGCACCAAGTACAATTCCCTGAGGGTCAATCACGGTCAAATATTCTAAATTTTAATAAAGACCACTTCTTGTCCGATCCTAACCGATCTAAAGACAAAGCTCAAACAACCAAACATCACACCTGGGACGGCAAAAGTCACCGTCGTGGGCAATGCACAAATTCCGTCGGAAGCTATGAATTTTGTGAGTTCAGGACCATCTTACTCATTCACGCAAACGATCAACCCGCTTACCATTCTTAAAGTTGTATGCGATTTGCGAAAGTTTAGGGACCAACTGAAACGAAAACCGAGGCGACTCCCAGGGACAAGTACGTAGTTGGAAGGCTAGAGCGTACTAGTTCAACACCTATTCCATCCCCAGGTCATTTTATAAACAAACTGATCACTTTCCGGACGCAGATATTGAAGGCACGGTTCACGATAATTTTGGGTAATACAGATTATGACGAGAAATGGGAGATAAGATGGAAAATAAAGCGATGAAGGCGAAGAAACTGCGTGAATAGGTGTTTCCAAAATAGAAAAAGGCTTTAAAAAATCGTTAAAAAGGGGCTGGAAGAGAATGCAACCAGAAAATTGGAGAAGAATGGGGCATATGGGCGAGCTAAACAATGTGTGCCATTACATACGTTTGGGTTTCTGGTGCGGATAGCTGACTACGGAAAGCAAAAATCCATTCATTCATAGGCATAAATTAACAAAAAATCCCTAGCAACAGGTAGCGGGGAAAGTAGCCAGTTTTTTCTAGCCTCTGTAGTAGAAAATTGAATAATTTATCGTAGCAGCAAAAAGAATAAGAGATAATAAAGGACTGTGTATGGGCCCTAGAACGAATATTGCAATCTGTATCGCCTCGATACTCGTCTGACATCACATCGATCGAGGGGCGGGGGGGGGGGGGGGGNGGTTGGCCACAGGTGTAGACTGGGTGTGGTGCGAATCACGCGCCAATATAATGAGGTCATCGAACAAAACACGCTAAAACATCATGCCTACCATCATAATGAAAGAAATAAGAACTTATAAGTAGAATAAGTAAAGAAATAACCAACTGTGCAGTTTACAGAAGGATTGCGTTTTCTAGGATCAAAAAACTTGAAGTTATTCTTATTTTGAACGTTTGACAAGTAAATTGACGAACTATGGTGTGAATTCCTAATCTCGAAGGGGCTTCATGGCCATAGTAAAGATATTTCTCTAATTCATGGTGAAGCCGTGGACTACTGCAAATTTATTTGGTCCATCTCAACAGAAAGGTGCTGAAACAATGCTGCGTGCGCGAAGAGCTCTAATGGGGTCACGCGTGAATCGCACGCCCCCCGGGCTTCCACTATGCCTTAGTCGTTGAATTTTGCGACCCGACAGCCTCCTTACTGTTAACCTTGAGGGCCACTGGGCACTCCTAGGGGGAAAACTCAGAAACCATTTTTATCGTGATCTGTGCCTTCAAGTTCCGAATATTGTCAACAGGAGTTCTAAATTCGTTTAATAGATAGAGGCGCAAAGCACTCCAACCTGACACGCGAGCGGTGGGAAGGGTTCAAAGAAATCCTGGAACGAATAAGAAGGAACGAAGTACGACTTTGTGTCCGCGATAAATGTGGAGAATTTGTGGTATCACCTCGGTCTTTAGGCAGGGAATTCACAGAATTCTAACAGACACAACAGTCTACTGCAACACGACAGAAAAAGCCTTTTATATGCAAACACACAAGTTAAAACACCTTGTGGGTCAAAGTAGGAAAGACGACAAAATAGGATGAAAGACTCATTAAAAGGCTGAAGCTGGGAAACCCAACTTGCCCGGTATTCTATAGCCTTATTAAAACCCATGGGCTATCTGCTGAAAACGCGCAGTCACCTCTGCAGCATGCTTACAAAGTCAGGCCTATAATCCGCTGTGTGGATGGATCGACCGGCCACATTTCATAGTTTCTCGGTCCTCCTGGACCATATACCGTCACATCTGTCGGATACGGGAGAATTTTTGGATCGCTTACGTGCTTGCAGATTTCAATGTGACTGTGTTGTCGTGTCATTTGACGTGTCTGCGCTCTACACTAATGTAGCAACAACGAGGCTGTGCAAGCAGTTTCAGAAGTGTTTGACCAGCAAGAAAGAAGTATGGTGGCGTTCGGAAAAAGCAAAGCACAACTAATGGCTCCCATCAAGTGTGCTTGAACTGAAATGATCTGTGGTGGTCTGAGAGATTCTTTCCACAATTAAGAGGGCTTGCAATGGGACACCGGCTAGCACTGGTTCTAGCTGTCTGCTTTATGAGTAGAATCGGACAACCAGTGCTAGCACGCTTACCTGTAATGTACTTCCCCTACACTGCGACTGCTTTGCCATAACATCAACACAGTCAGAAATGAATGAATTGTTCGACATTCCAAACAGTACAGTACAGTACATGCATCAAGCTGAGCCGAGAAGTCCCGCGCGAAGGCTGGTTACCCCTTCTGGATACTCANGTAAGGATTTCCGGCGGGACATCAGGTGAAAAGGTATAGAAAAGGAACCTTTCAGAATATCATCATTCATGCAATGTGGGCACATCGCAGAGCTGTTCAATGCGCAGTATTACGGAAAAGTACGGAGCGGTTAAGAAGGTATGCACCGGTGACGAGGAGCGGGAAGAGTCCAAAAGGTTAACATACCAAATAGATAATCCTAATGGAAACACAACTCGGCAGCATGGCTCACGAAGCAGATCAAGGCCTAATCCAGGTGGAACTGAAGATAAGATGCATCTTAAAGAGCCATCAGTATCAGATCGATTCGGCGCAGTTATTCAGCAGTGCCTTAAAAGAGCGGATCTAGCCAATAAGGTTTTCTTGGTTAATACGCCAAGAGTCAACATAAAACACCAGTTGGTTAAAAACCGTCTCTACGACCGGATTTACATCGTGGATAATTGCGTGAGCTGCCACCATGGGAAAATAGGAGACTGTGCACAAGAACTGTGGTTTACCAACTTCTGTGTTTAGCATGTGATGCTTGCAATATTGGAGCAACAGGGAACCAGTTACTCGTTCGTGTGAAAGAACATCTAGCTAGCAAGCGAAGGTATTGCTCGACTGCACAGAAGAGAAGGTCATGTTGTGGAAGGTCGTGACTTTGACGTCAAATGCACGATTTTGGCCTACGAGGACAGTAGTGGTGCTGCCAGAAGCATTCTGGAGGCTTTTTAGATAAAACACCAAAATTCAGTCATGAATAACAAGAAGGAGTGCATCAACATAACTGGTGACCTCTTGTCTCCCATCCCTCTGTGTGAGCTTTGGTAGTGAAGACTAATTCATGTCACCTCACGTACTATTAAAGGGTTGTGGTTGACCGGGCTGTCTCAATTGCTCTATCATCTCTGAATTTGAGCAACTGTCCGGTGTTGATGGAACTGAAGTGAGTGACCTGTTGAAATTTCTACTTACAATTAGTTGGAAGTTCATCGGTGTGAGTTGCAACTAGTTGAGGGCTGGTCTCTATCAAGCGTGATAGTTAACAATATGAAGTTCCGTAACGCTTTCAGGCCTTTGATAACGACGAGTTGGTCAAAATGTCGAGTGAATAAATGTTTCACCATTTGGAAAAACCTGTTTGACACACTAGCATTAATTAATAATAGTACAAATGCCCAGGTTCTAGGAAATGTGAAGTTGGAGGTTCTTAATAACATAGTTTGTACCAGCCGATGCACCTTCTACTGAGCGGGAGCATCGATGGAATAGAATGTCTATTCGTGTTCGAATCGCTAGAGCGGTGGTGCGGTTGTTCGTGCAGACGCAAGAGAGAAAGAGTTGAGCTCCTACTATTAATCATTAGTTTTGAAGGGCAATAGTGAAGTATAACAAACCAGTCGGACAGCCCGGCTTACGCCAGGCTCTCCCTCTTGTGTAAAACACCCTATCTCGAAAAATGTTGATTTGAATGATTTTCCCCCTTTTTTAAAGTTTATAGATTTCAAGTTTTTTTTCCGCTGTTCAGCTGAGTGAGAGTATGAAACTGGAACAGAGCTCGAAATAGATTATGCCGTCGTAGCATATCACATAGTCAGTTCGCCCGGCTAGCGCCGGGCTTGCCTCCTTCCTTGACAAAACTGTAGTAAGTCGGCTAACCCTCCACTCCTTTTATGAAACAAATAATAGTTTCCTGCACACGAAATTTGACACAGGGCTAACAGGGCAGTGCAGTCGGTGCTCACGCCCTTAATTAAATTCCGTGCCTTTGCTCCCTTTATTCCAGAGAAATACCCTTCAAAAATCCAACTGTTAAACAACCTAAGATGTGAAAATGTTCTGAGCGATGATGGACCGTTATCAGATGTTCTTTATCAGTGGACCCTTTTCTTGACGGAGATACATTAGTTGAGAATTCCAGATTACGGGCGGTCTATTGAGCTTTGTCGCAAATGATATCGAGCAAAGAGGATCCCTCATTGAATCACAAACCTTGCTGGGTAGTGGTCGTAATCTAAGTAAGAAATGAACAAAGTTCTAATCTGCCTAATGGGTCCCTATCACTGCACTTACCACTCACTTTTGTCACCCTGCTCTACCATCCCGTCTTATCGAATGAAACATACTGAACGGTCAAAGCTACATCGTAATACGAAGACTTTAGGAGTTTCATCGGTAGGTGGCCTCCCTTAAGTCCCTTATCTTCTCTTATCAGTTATGATCAGTTGCTGTTACCGAGAGCCTACGATACCGTCATATTCTACACCACTTTTTAAAATGCTAAGGCTCCGCTATTAGTACGCAAAGTGTAATCCTACTAAATTTCAACGCTCTAAGTCCACGTAAACAGGAGTTATGAAATTGTGTCCCAAAATTTCTATTGCGCACACCCCGCCCCCACGGAGTGCGGTCCTGCCATTCACCATAAGTGTTCCCATCCTGCCCCCGTACTCCTACCAAGTTTGTAAGCTTTCGGTCTACGTAAACGGGAGTTATGAACTTGCGTCTAAAAAAATCTATTGCGCACACCCCGCCTCCTGTGCACGGACTGCGGTCCTGCCACCCATCACAAGTGTTCCCATCCTGCCCCTCGTACTCTTATCAAGTTTGAACGCTCTAGGTCCAATGGGACAGGAGTTATGAATTTTCGGTCAGACACACTCACCGACACACACACAAACACACCGACACACCAACAGACACACTTAGCGAATTATATATAGTAGGATGTTATTCTTTTATCACTATGAGTCTCAGTGTGATCGGGTTGGAAGCTGAATTCATGTGCGCGGGTGCCCGCTCGAGCCTCCCTGGTCATATAGTAGACATCGGTCGAGTTTTGAGAGGTCTCAAGTGGGAAATCGATCTTCGTGCATTATCGCCACCGCTTCTTTCAGCAGTATGCTTATGGTATAGCAATCTACAAGCGACAAGGAAGAAGCATTGTTATTATTGTATCCGACAAATTTCAGCTTCTATGTATACATAGCTATTGTCTGTGGACACTTTTTACATTCTCCTTTGCAAGCCACAATCTACCTATGTGTTTATTCGTCATTGGCATTCATGGCCCTCTGGAGCCTGTTTTCCGTGCTGGCGTTCGGCGTAGCGAGGATCCCCTCTCAATGGACGGTGAATTTCTTTAAAGCTCATTTAGCCACTTTTCTGTGTTTGCTCTGTTCCTTACACACTACCGGTTTTACAATTGCAAAACAGAATGGACGTGAATATGAATATTGATGCAATCAACTCCGAAATGTGGCTTCGAAGTTTCGTTGGTGTCACCTATGATAACGGATAAATCGCAATCGGGATTGAACTCTTTCCCGAATCGTATTTGAAAATGGATCTGTGTTGAATATGCTACAAGAACTTCGTCTTTTTTTGCGAAACCCTTGGCGGCAACTCAAGGAAATGGCCGAAAAGTTTTCAAACACCCAAGCGGCATAACAATTACGCATCAATGCGCCTTTGAAGGTCGAGGCTAACCGAGCTTATGAAGCCGACGGCAGAACTTCTTAGACAACCTTAGCTAAGTGCAGCCAACTCATGGAATAAGTAAGGTATCAGTGCCAGCACCTTCACTATGCGGTCAGCAGCTCGATCGGGTCGTATGAGACGCAGCCTAGTCAAATTGTGCTACCTGATTTCTCCTTCCACCTCTCTTATTACGATTGAGATCCTTTTATAGGAAGATTTGTTTGCACATTAGTCCATTTTGTTGATCTGGTGTTCGTTCACAACTCCGTTAGAACTCCTTCTTGGCAAAACGGCTGCTGTAAAGGAAACATGCGTCATAGACATTCCGAGATCGTCGGGATCGGTCCGTTTCAGAACGAGCATTCAATTAGTTACGAATATTCCCTCGAAACGAAAGTATTATAATTTTAAAACGGGTATAAACCTAAGGACTACATTTGAAACAAGTGTTTTTTCAGGTACCAGCAGAGACAGATGCTTTGCTTAAGCAGTGTACGCCATTCGAAAACGGAAAATACGTAGTAGATAAGTCGACCCCTGAGCAGGTCCGCCAATATATATTGGCTAGTCCTGCTGATCCAGTACAAAGAATTCCAGACAGTGAAACAACATCGGATTTTGACAAGAGTGGCTGCCCAGTTGGGAGTTGTGCAAGCTGAATGCGATCAGGCCGGGAGAAACAAGTCAGGGAATCATAACTTAATCTTTATGTGTGACCTCTCACGAAAACGCTTACAGGTACTGTTACATATGTCAAACGCTAAAGCCAGACCGATCTCATCACTGCTCGTCATGCGGCAGATGTGTGGTCAAATTTGATCATCATTGTCCTTGGATAAATCAATGTGTTAACCACAACAACTACAAACCGTTTCTATTGTATATATTCTACAGTACTCTCCTTGTTTTGTGGTAAGTAACTCGTTCAGCATTCATGTGAGGTCACCGCGGATATTCCTACCGTCTGAACAAGTAGTTTCCGTCAGGCACCGTTTTATGGATCTGCAACAGCTCCAATGTAGTAGCGATCTGCTATATCAGAAACCTGACTGTAAATGTTTTCAAAAAGCATTGGTGAACGACATGCAATTTGTCGACTAGAGTGTCCAGCAACAAGAAGGCCCCTAATCTGAACGTGACCTTCTCGTAATAGAAGGTTACCGCAAGAAATTTACTAGGAAAATCACCGGGAATAAAGTAGTAAACGCCGATGCGAAAATTCTTCCCAAGATTTACCATCTCTCAACTACCACATACTTTCGCAAGACGCAGCGAATTTCCATTGAAAATTGATAAGGCAAAGTTTGAAATTTTAACTAGCTGCCTTGTTAGTCATCAGTTTGCTCAAACGAGGCACGTCATGTCTTCAATCACTCCTGTCGGGAGTCGCTGTCGCCTAGTGAACTTTCCTCACTCGAGAAACACCATTCATACCATTGATTTCTTTCAGAGCTATGAAGTTGGACGATCAAACCGTCCTAGTATACTTTTAACCTACTGAAAGTTTTCGTCTGATCCGCCCAGATGCAACGGTGGTGCAAATAGCAGGGCGCAGCAGCCGCCTGATAACTGATTTTTTTGGCCTGAACAGCAGCATTCCGATCCTTGTTCAATGATCCTGTTCGGATCGCGAGGCAAACGCCGGACCCTCACGCTTCTATGTTTGTGTTGAGAAGTCTTTCTTACGCCTATGACTACTCCTTGCCTTTTCTTCTAAAAAGTTGACATCGGTCAAAATTGGCTGTCATAACCGATCGCTACACATCACAACTATTAGGTTGGCAAATAAGTCCTGCGACAAAAAATTTGAAGCGTTGGAAATTTTTATCAACAATGTGAACACGGTAGCAAGGGTGATAGACTTGTAGGAAATTCCTTAGGTAATCAACACATGAGTAAATAAGGGCACGCGTGTGCGCTTTCAGAGCATTACGGTCAATGAATTGGCAATACCCGGCTCGTACNAGCTGCTTGTAATATCAGCAATCTATTCGATGCTACTAGCACTGCTCACCGATCGACGGCCAACAGTCGGTTGGATCGCTTCACTGCAGAAGATACCAGCCTTCGGGGTAACGCAAGCATCGTCCCCTAATTTAATGGATGTTGAAAGAATTCATCAACTATGAGTTGCTTAACGCAGACTGGATGGACACAGCTATCGCTTGCCCCTATGATCCCCTTAATTTGGCCAACGGGGTTGGAGAAGGGCGATCAAACCGTAAATCAGGCCCCTGCAGAGGGACAACGCACGTCGAAAATTCGCTTTAGACCCACGTCAAAAGTTCACCGATCCCGATTGGTTCCTGATTACTCATCATTCCTACTCTCGGAGTGTTCCCCCTTTTACTACCATGTGCACTCCCTTTTTGAGCCTCCCGTTGTGGAAAAGAAATTCGTAACTTAATGTGATCCAAAAACGGTAGTCAATTACTTCTTTGAGTCACAGCTCCCTCACTCCTGAAGAAATGGCATCAGTGATTGGCTCAAAGGATAAAAGAGGCTTGTTGACTTCTTGAGTAAATATTTTTCCGAAAATTGATTGATATGAAAAAAATTAGAAATGATTTAAAAAAGGTCTCCATTTTGTCGCAGGACTTATTTGCCAACCTAATGTATTCCCACCACATATCTTCACAGAGTTGGGGCATTGTACGTTGAAGGGGAACAGAGCTACAAGTTATAGGCTATTTCCGTTGTAGATTGATATAATTCTGTGTATCGGCAACATTCCCACAGTGGAAATCCTACCACAGCGATGAAGCTGGTGGTCCAGTGACAAACAAACCGACACGCACACCGACAATCCGACAACGCACACGATACACACAGTTATATAACTGTTGCTTTCTGGGTACGTTCAAGATAACAGAAGTATTGAATGCTTAGATTGTCCTTGATAAACAAAAGCAACATACAGGGACTATCAGTACTATGTATAACCTTTGGCGTCTATCCGTCTGTCAAAAAATCCTGTGTTGTCTGAAGGAGCATGTGGAAAGGTCGGAACAAGCCACGGGGGTTCTGAGCTAGATCAAATGTGAGCTCCGCGAAACTCCTCCCACGGAGACGGGATACAGACCAGGATGATCTGTGTCAGAAGCGATGCCCCCTGATTTGAATTCAAATGAATCGGGAGGGGGAAATAATGGGTAAAAGGGAGGAATGGGGCAACAAATGAGACGAAGGCGATCCACCCACAAAAAAAAAACGGCTCATCTTCAAAGTGAGCACTTCTTGTTATGTTTATTCGAAACACGATTTTACCGAAGCCAGAAAGACGTCAAAAAATGTAGAAATGAGCGAGAAAGCGAAGTTGCGCTTTCCATTATAAGCGGCACTTGCTCTAGAATTGGGGTGTTATAGCATCTGAAAGAAAATGATAGACTTTCGTAGGGAGAGCGTCAAACAACCATGATCGTCAGGGCCGGTGTGAGCGGAGCTAACTGTGAGATCAGCCATGAGAACTCTATCCAAAAAACCAGAACTCCTTGAAAAAAATGGAAATGTTTAAAAATGCGGAAAAAAGTCGGTAGAAACTAGCGACTAAAAGCTGGTTAAATCTTTATAGTGGGAAGATCGGCCTTTCGGACTGATATCCAAAAACGTTCTGAGATGCGGGAAAAAGTGGCTAGAACCAACGTTGGAAAGATATTTCATTATGCACCGTGTGCTGGGTGTGAGAGCAGGATCCTCATACCCAGCCCACTACGCATATTGAGGGGGGAGCTAAGATCGAAATTTATACCCTGTACAGAAAGGCCCTTCGTCGTCACGCAAGCTTTAGCGTGCCCTAGCCCAGTGTTATTGCCAGAGCCCATGATAATCAACATGACGAACAATAAGTAAACCAAATAACTTAGTAGAGATCATGAATATGCCCTGCTCATGATGAGGCTGCCCTCTTTTCTTTAAACTCGTAGTGTCCTTATGCATTGGTCAGCCAATCATCCAGTTGAACTAGCAAAATATTTCCGTTTATAATTTTTTATAATTCCCAGCTTTCGTTCCGCTTCAGTGGCTTAGAAGTTGGTTCAGAAGTAGACCAAAGCATGTGATAATTAGCACTTTCTCAAAAGTATTGGGTTTTCATTTTCGCTTCTCACTGTGGCTGTTTGAAATGCGTGTAGAAAAACACGCTACGGAATGTGCGTGATCCGCTCAAAAATCCTATCATTCGTAATTTGTCCCCAAACGCATAAGGTGTAATTTGCGACTTATCACAGTTTTGTTCACTCTATCTCAGAGCGATGGAAGCTGTTTAGGTTCTTGCTGACTTCAATCGAGTGCTTCATAAGATTCATTATAAACGCTGCCTGGTTGGACGAGGCCATTCCTCTCGTCTTATTGTTTAGTGTGATCGCCATGTTTGGCATGTTTGGGTAAGGCCTTTTATGTGAGTCGAGTGGATAATTTCCACAACAACTTTACAGATACTTTCCTCTCGGAGAAATGCTTATCTTCCACTATGGACTGCTTTCAATCAATGAGACAACTTGTGAGCAAGCAAAACCTGCCGTATTGAAGTTCGTCGCTAGGGTACTACTAGCTTGCTGTCGATACATCCTGATCATTTTAGATTCGACTTCAAGGCAGACTACAACCTAGGCAGGGAGAAAAACTTTGAGCAGGTTGTTTACCTCATAGCTGTCTCTGTAAGGCGCGAGTTCTTCCCCTGAAATCGGCACGAAGAATTCAGGTCTTTGGTTGGGGATTGTGGTTCTTCCCTTTGAAAACCAGTCTTGAGGATGGAATGCACTTCGAAATACGGTGAGCTTTTACCAGATATTTCCGTTCCGCTCTCAACCATTATTACCTGGCTGACTCAATGTTGTTGCATATATAGGCAGAAAAATTATGCATCGACATGCTTAGTTCGTTTTCTTTTCTCCTGAAATTTTCGAGATCAGCAAATTTTTGTATTCAACAACTAGGAAGAAGGACAGTATAACATCTCCGAGGTATTCTTACTCCCTTCAGTGGTGTGTAAAACTTAGAGGCGAGATAGATAAAACGTTAAGGCTGGGTGGGCATGAATGAAAGTGAGGGAGCATGGAGTTAGACGTAAAACGGTCATGCACGCATAGCTCTGAGGAAGAAGAGCCTAAAGAAGTTGCGAAATATTGCTGCTCGCGCAAATCCTGACAGTTGACGGGAATGAAAAATAGGTTTCTGTCCATCGAGGAGAAGCTACAAAACAGTGTGGTGGTATCCCTCAATTCAAAATGTTCCGCAGCAGATACCATAAGGATGACTTCGTACAGGGAAGAGTCATCGAGAAACTCGAAGAGGGTCTAACCATGATGAGTGCAGCCCAGGAGCAAGGTGTCGCGTACAACGTTGTTTCAGTTGTTCGGAGAGCGTTCCGTGCCTGGTGCTTCTGCCCGGAGTAGAGCAGGTGGTTGGCTAAAATCAACTATACCAAAGGATGATCGCTACACTGTGCTGCGGGCTGGAAAAGATCCACGTCAATCAACTTTTTTGACTGCAATGAACTTTGATAAAATATCAAGACAGCACTATGTCGCACTAGGTCTTTTCGCCCGAAGACCGACACTTTGTGTCCCTTTGACCTGGCGCGTCGGCGAGACTGATTAAGGTTTTGTAAGGAGCATAGAGGACGATGGGAAATGAAGCAGTGCGCTCTTTTCTTATGAGAGCAAATTCAGTCTGAGCAATCATCCTGGACATACTCTCATAACGAGAGGTAGAAACCCGCAATTTTCCTAGTAACATTGTCGAACGCGATCGCTCGAGTGGTCGTGGTCTTATGATATGAGGAGGCATCACATTACATGGCAGTACTGTATCTTTGTATAAAGTTGTCATATTTACTGATCTTTTCCGGGTCCTGTCAGTCGCTTTCTTTACAATACCGTAATGGTTCTCTTTTAGTATGGTTTCATCGAGCTGTTACCTGGCAAAAGTACAGTAATTGAAAGTTTCTTTCGTCTCTGAGTTCTGCTCAACAGTGCATTAGTGAGATTTCCAAAGTTAGGAAACTAGGAGAAGTTCGATTTGGCATCGTTTGAGAGACTGCACTTCCTAACTTCAAAAAGTGTAGGAAAATGTAGACATGGTGGCTGAAGAAAAGCTTCTCTTGAACAGGTGTCGTCCTCAATTTGCAAGGTAGCTCTGCGAAAGCAGGACATGTCGATCATAAGCAACAAATTAATGTTGAAACACGCCATCTCAACAGCAAGCGGAAATAGTTAAGAGTACATCCATCGTAATTCTTCGTCTAGCCGAATTCTTGGAGATATTTGCGCATGGCCGGCTCATCACACTAAAAGACACGGTACACAGTAATTTTGGGGTCGCTCGTAAGACGAATGGTGGAAGCGATAGTCCAGAACAGTACAAAAATAGTAAAAAACGCCGCAATCGGCATATTTAAAGAAATATAAAACTTTAGAAAAGAAGTGAAATTGGTGGTTAGACGAGAATGTGACCAGAAGTTGCATGGAAGGAGTATTTGAACGAGCTGATAAAATGAGCGCGCTGTTGCATACAGCTGCAGTAAGATGGCTTCACGTAAATTGTGGGCCCCAGTGCGAATGGTGCAATTTCTACAGCTTAGAATTCGTCCGCCTTGGGTCTATAGTCGGCTGACAAGGTTTTGAACCGATAATCACGCCCTGTTTCGATCTTTTTCAACCCGACAGTATTCCTTAGGCTACCCTTGGGGGTCACAGGTTCATCCGAAAGACAAACTAGGAAACCATTTCTATCGTAAATTGTGACTTTCCACGATAGTTTTGGGTTATTCAAATTTGGACGAATAACGGAACTGTTAGTTGAGAATAACGAGGAAGAAGGAAGGAAAAAAAATGATTCATAAAGAGAAGTAGAAAGGCTTTGCCGATCGACATAGAATTGCCCCCTGTCTATTGGGAGTTCCCTCTTCAGAATCGCAGCAGAGAACGAATTTCAAGCCAGTCTTCAGTGCTCCCAATAGGTGCCCCCATCTGTTAAGGTCACTGTACCCATGTAAGTGGGAGACGGCCGACTACGATGTTGACGAAGGGGACGGATAACGGGCCAACGCCACTGGAGTTAGCGTCGGCGCTAATCCTTATCGGCAATTGATCATCGTAGAGTATGAAGGCTTTCATTGCCTTTTTTTGGAGCCTGTAAATCACCGCTCAGCCTGTAAATCAAATTACGATATACTCTTCGCCAATAACAGTGCA
Organism: Haemonchus placei; assembly: GCA_900617895.1. NCBI lineage: Eukaryota > Metazoa > Nematoda > Chromadorea > Rhabditida > Trichostrongylidae > Haemonchus > Haemonchus placei. Next base: position 16,062 of record UZAF01017417.1, read on the forward strand.
GAATTGACCTATTGAGTGACATTCAGCTCGAAGTCATAAAGGCACATGGGAACTTGTGTATTGCAAAAGGGCATCAAATAGATGAGTGAATAAGGATAATGGAAAAGGCTCGAGTAATATAGAAAGCCAAACATCAAATTGGTAAAAGACATGTCATGTTTTGAAAATGAACAAACTTTGACTCTTTAGACTTTTCATGAATATTCCCAGGAAAATGACATTGCGATAGCAAGTAGTAAGTCGGTTGAGTATGCTATGCAACCGGGAACCGCTATAGTACTGGGTGGGCCAAGATTATTAAGACAGCGCGCACTGGCGCTCATACCAATTTTTTCTCAGTGCATAACATTTCAGTCGGTTTCTTCCATTTTGCAAGGTAGATTACATTATTTCCTTCCTAGCGGTACTGATCTTTCGACAGGTTCTTAAAAATAATGGAAGCGTCACTGCCCCGTGGATCAATCGTCACCTTGCATTTGCAAGTACTTTTGGCACGAGACATCTCCAGACGACTCTATGTAACAAGGGAGCTAGTGTATTCAACAGCTTCCAAGAGTTGGAACAACTGCAGATTGGAGGGGTGAACATAGGAGGCCAACGGTTACATTAATGAAATTGTTAAGGAAGCAGTGGGGAGGTGTGCGTAGCATGGAAGTCCCCCTGGAATGGAGAAAGGAATGGATATTCATGAAGTTTGCTGCACAAAATCATTAAGCATCATCTCATTAAGCACAACAAGGCCTTTATAAGATCCAAAAGTGATTTTCCGGAGTGAGTAGGCTAAAAAGAAGAGAAGGGTCGGCTCACAAAAACTGCTACGCAATTCCCGAAGAGATTGTCGTCGGCAATTTATCCATCAATGAAAAGATACTCACGGTGAAAAAGGTGCTCATTAAGCAGGGCGACAAAATTTATGTGAAGCTGAAAGAAATGAAAGTGATACAGCGCTAGGGCCACTGACTTTATGCGATGGCATTTGCGAGCATCACCGCCAAGGCAAAAACACCAATTATTTTTGTAAATCAAGGAGTTGAAGTTTGTTTGGAGACCTCTTTCATCGCACCATCTTCAATTAGACACTATGTCGATTCAAACAAGACATATTGTCGAGAGGAAACTCCTGACCGCACATAGAAATTGCATTGTCAAGAAATTTCGTAAAATGAGTCCCCCGACTTCATAACCTTTGATCAGTGACCACTTAGGAGCTCCGACCTGAATGCTGTGGATGTTCCAGTTAGTCAACCTTGGAAATAAAAGCATTCGTTAGCTCAGACAAGAATGAAATGGTCTCGAAAACGCCTCGCAAGAAGCCAGGATCAACTCGTTGATCCTAGCTGCGTGCCACCGTCGACGCCTTCTGTCACCGTCTCGGGGCTTGTGGGAAAGATGAAGCAGCAAATATCAGTACCAATGTTACATTTTGATAAGAGTTAAATGATAAACTCTTTCTTAAAGTTCTCGGGACGTCATATCGTGTAGTCATAATTTTGGCCCACCCTGTATACTATTCTATGCACGCTCTGCCTTCTACAGCCTTCTAGCAGCTAATTGCGGTTGGCAGCTGTTTTGACGCAAATAACCAATAAAAGTAATGACTCATCCACCATGTACGACTGACATTGTTTCAGTTATGAAGAGCCTTCAAATCAGATGAGATTCAAGCGAATAATTGTGACATCAGGAGAGGAAGAAGTTACAGGCGTGTGGGTTAAGGTTTTTTCCTCCGCACAATCGGGCCAAAGATGCTATACTTCAGGGGACAACGTAGCTAGTTATAAACGGAACGCCGCTTTCAAACTGTTAACACTACGACGGCGTGTTTGCTGACCTGTGCACCTCCATTTAGTTATTCATACTATTGTAAATACATATAACAACATTTAATTTGTAATATGTAGGCATGTATGTAGTTAGTTATGAAATAAAGTTGTGATTGCTTCTTTAATTGGATCTTGAATGGATCCGAACTCAGTGGTGTTGATATTTTTGGACTACTCACTCGACAGGGCGAAGCAAACCATTTTGACGTTCAATCGTGCCCCTTCTCTCTTTCGTAAATTCATTGTGAATCTTCATCTAATTGGGCTTTTTAGCCGCTTTACAGGCAGATCACTAAGCAGTTTAATTCCTATACCTGTAAGCGGCAACAGAATTGTTAGGAAATGGTATTCGAATAGTCATTTTATCGGCGGAATGCAGTTGAGACACAGTTCACATTGAGAATGATTTTTAAGATTTCGACCATTTTATAATTCTGTAACCCACTAAAATGGCTTATGGGACGCTGTTGGCTAAAATGGCTAAGGCAATGCGCCTTAAGGGTGCCAGAACTGACTCAGCCGATGTACGCGCCCCGCCGCGGACTAGATCGAAAGCGTTGCAGAAGTTGTGGAGGTCGTACCATTAGCAGCGGGACCCCCACACCTTGCGCACAGGTAGCTTCCTGCAGTCAGCTGCATGCAACGACGTGTGCATTCGAACAGCTTTTTAAATACCCCTTCCATGTGTCACATTCGCGCCCGGTGCCTAATTTTACTCCTTTTTTGAAGCCTCATATCTTTACGCCGATTTCTGCGTTTTCTTCGCCACTTTTGCACTATTCTGGACTATCACTTCCATTACTAGTCCAAAACTGTTATAGAAACCCCGAAATTACCATGAAATGAACCTGTAGCTGGTGTTGACAGGAATGCTAAGATTCTGGGAGATCTGTTACTGCTGCTCCGAAGCAATTATCTTGTGAGCAGCTCGTAACATCGCTTTAATCAACCTATGGCACAGGGAGAAAACTTGTGTTTAGAGTCTCCATTAGCGATCTGGAAGCTGCCTGGAAAAGCGGCTGCCGCTCTAATTTGCGAACATTGAGCTTTCGTACAAAAAAGTCAAGGGTGTGAAAAATCCCAACTGTGGTGCACCCATCACAAATAAATGCATAATCAAGAGAGGGTGTCGCTCGAAGGTCCCAACATTCTGCTTTATAGCTATGGAGCTCCTCTTCAGAAGAAAAAAAAAACAATATCATTCTTGTCAAGTAGAACTTCGCGTACTTTGACATATTTTTTAAAAGTTCATGGGCATGGTTCCAACTCGCGTTGGATGCAACACGGACCCCGATTAAGCCGGGGTTCCATAGTACCCGTCATTGACGTATGGTTTCAGTAAAAGGTAGGCTTGGGGTAGTGGCAAAAGCGCACTAGCACGGGCGCATGATCCGGGATCCGCACCGATACTCGCTCAGATCAAGCAAGTCTTCCATCCCTCTGCAGTCTGTGATTAGTCTGGAGAAACTCCTCTGGTAGATGAAAGCACTGGCTTGTACATTGGGTGACCACCGCAAATAACCTCTACGTATGGTCTACATACATATCTAAAACACCAATACAGTGCTAAATGGAAAAAGAAGTGGAGACGCATCCCAATAATGAGATTGTTCAATGCCAGAGACCACATCCTTCATCATTTATGAAGACCTTTCAATGGGCGCAGTGTCAAGTGGTCGTTGATGACTTCAGCCGTTATTTAGACTTTTTTGTGGCTCGTTCCGCTCCATATCGGGAATTAATTACGGCTTTCTTCGTATCGGTTCCTGTTTTATTGAGTGGGCAATCTGTCCGATACCTCTTCTCGTGCCAGTGATTTTTTTACACCTTTCAGATCCCAACCTTCCACTGTCCTAAATAGCGACAAGGCATCTCCAGCTTGTCAAACACGGAGAGGTGTGCTGATTAGCGACCCCGAAAAAATGGACGAGAAGGGCCCGGTATCTTGCTGAAAGTGGGCCGCGCGTTTGTCTCGGCTTAGTTGAGATGCATGGAAAGACACCTCTAGGCTAGAATCAGAGAAAAGATGCTTCTAGTTTATAAAAGGAATAAATGATTTCCATCTATGAATACATTACTTGAGACCAGCAGACGGCTTTAGAAACCACACCTCCTTCCGCGGTGCCATTGTAAGCGAGTTCTACTGGATGAGTTCTACCACTTATCTTTTTCAACATGAACTTCCACTATCAGGTATTAGATTGTCGGAAAAGTCTTTGCGCCTTTTGCAATTTTTTTTTGAATTTACTTTTTTCCTTCACAATAACTAACAATTAACAAATACATGCACCATCATTATCGATGAGGTATTGCCATTCATCAGGCAACTTGTGGTTCGTGCTTGCATAGAATTCCTGAGGTTTCGAGGAGGAAAACTCGTCAAGGTACGTCTCGAGTTGATTCACATAATCGAACTTCTTATTTTTTGGATGGTCCGACAGCGACAGGAGCAGATGATAATCCGTTGGCGTTAGGTCTGGTGAATACGGTGGGTGGGCCAGAACATGCCATCCCAGGCTTTGAAGTTTCTTCTGGGCCTCCTTCGAAAAGTGTGGGCGAGCACTGTCTTGAAGGAAATAAACTTTCCCGGGTTTCTCTTCTAGAGCTGCAGCAATCCGGTCCACAGAGCACACCGGGCTTCAGTGCTGACAGCGGAGTTTGGTGGTAGGAGGTCCCAGTGAACGATCCTGTTGAATGGCTTCAAACGCTTGGCATTGCCGTCCGAGGTAGGAATTCTGGATTGGAGGTCGGGATTCCATGCTCTACGCATCTAAGCCACTGGCGCTTCCTCGTGTGGTTTAAGTAGAGAACACACTTCTCGTCGCCAGTGTTTAAGACTTCCAGCCATGCGAAGGTGCGTTGGAAAGTCATCAAGATTAGGCATGAATCCCTCTTCATTTGGAGGTCGTGACCACCCAGATCAAAACTTATCCATATCTCCGAATCTCCATGTCTTTCCAACGCGATGCAAATGGACAGCTTCTGTGTCGTGATGGCTATGAACTCCTGTTTCAGCTGATGGGTACTAAACCTGGAATCTACTTCAACCAGCTTCAGGAGATAGTCGCCATTGAGCTCAGCTAGTCTCCTAGCTCGTGGTTCTTCGGTCCAATCAAAGTGGCCATTTTTGAACTTCTTGTACCAAGTTCTTGATGTGCTATTAGAGACAATGAATGGTCCTACCGCATATTCCCCCTGTCGCTCAATTTGGATTAACGTTTTTTTCTGAACACACAAGCAAAGGCAGTTTGAATCGCTTCGGGTCGGGAGCGATTCTTGCAGCCATAACCGTTGCGAAATGCTCGGCAGATATGATGTGGAGAGCGCACTGACCTGCACTTACACATATTCCGCAGTGAAGGTCCTAGAGCAATCCCCAAAGATTTCACAACATGGAAACCAAAATGCGCAGATACTTTTCCGACAACCTAATAGTTTTTATAGCCGGATTATAAATTTCTTGTTTTAAATGATACATTAATGTAAAATTTCACCAATGCAGTTCAGAAAAGTGCTGTACTGAAAATTGGAGAAGTACTCTAAATAACCACTTACCAGAGTTTTTCAAAAAAAACTTGCACACCATGGAATTCCTGACTTCAATCAAATTGCTTTTTGAAGGTGGATGCTTCAAAACAGGAGTTTTTTTCTGATATTTGAGCTCGGAATCCATCGGGATTTCGGGCACGTAGTCGTGTCAAACGGACGCCTCCAGAGTACAGCGATAAGCGATGAGAACGCAGCGTTGCCGGTCACCCCTTAGATGTCGTCTGTTGACAATGCTGGACGCGCGGCGGACGACGGATGAATTTCTACGGCTCCGCAAAATCTGCACTGTCTCAAGGGACTCCCATATAGGACGTTCTAACAACTTTTCATGACCCATGGCGGCAATGAAAGGCAGCTCCGGACAATTTCGGCTTGATATAGTCACCCTTCACATGCCATTACCGTCACGAAGATCTCGTACAACATCCACTTCCGCTACTTCTGAAAAGCCTAAAAGCAGAAGGATTTTCTCTTCCTTCGCGACCGGTGTACATCAAGATTTCGCCTTTCATCCTGAAATTATCGTGAATTGTGCCTTTAACACAAAGGCCGTCTGCAGTAGCGACGCAAGCGTTGTCAACAGGCGCCCGTCTAGCGTTCAGCGCTTTTAGCAGACAATGTCCAGCGCTGTCAGTGGGTTGACTAGTTACGCTGCGTTTTTCAATGCACGTCGCTGTACTCGCAGCACTCTGAAAGCGCCCACTGGCACAAACTTCCGCGAAATGGAATAGCTATGAGGTGGCTTTAACTACAAGAACAAAGCTTCGGCTCATGTCTGCTCCCCCTAACTACATATCAGAGCGCACCCATGAGCTCAGTTTTTTCGGTAGAGTGAGCATGGCGCATTTATTTCACCATAGTAGTAGCCGAAGATCTGCCAGAAGATCTTGCGACAGCGCTGGATTAACGTTAATGAAAAGAAGAAGCCGATGTGAGATGCGATCTCGGGCAAGAATTTCACCAGTGGAGATAATATACTTGTTCATGTATCTGAAATTCTTTATTTACTTCTCCAAATTGATTTCTCCGTTCAGCACGAGAAGTACTTACATCAGGGTGTTTTCAGTCTTTAGAACAGTCTGAAGAGCCTTCCTCGGCAAGGTCTTCGATGCAAACCTTCGCAATGAACAGAAAAAATTGTACGTTGCTGAATCAGGGGGTACGGTGATGATTAAAAGATTTAGGCCCGACTTTTGAGAGAAGGTTTTTACGTTCAAACAGATGCAGTGAGGGACGGTTTGCTGTCATCGCGCCCAAATCAAGATTTATCCTCCCGTCAATCTGTCACCGTGAGGCATCAACCATTGCCTCCAACAATTTAAGTGAAATATTATTATTGTTTTCTCTAATTTTTTCGTTGCTCTTAAAAATTTGAATGAATTTGAGCAATACTCGACATTTTTTTGCCATGCCGGATTCGTTCTGCATGAACTTCCTAAATAGGATGTGCACGAGAGGAACCTCCATATATGATACCTCTTACCGCACCATCCCTCAAGAATACGTTCTCTTTTGGAAACGTCTCTTGCAAACCAGGACATAAATCCATTTCAATACGCAAGTTCGACTTTTTTAATAGCGAAGTAGACCAAAGGAGGTCACCTTTGATGTATTCTTATTTGTTTAACTGTTCACAACCGTCTGGTAATCACAACTGTCATGTAGATGAGAAGGTTTTGTCCCGTTTTTTTAGAGATCTCGAAGACTGCGAAATGATCACGCTATCAATCAGCGATTCATTGTGATAATGCATGACTTGACACAATCAGGACGAGATCACAGCCGACGGTTTCCACAGCTTCCCATTTATCAGATACATACGACTTATTGCCTCGGTGATCTAGCACGAAATATTTAATTACGTTTCTTCCCTGGTCTTAGGCCAAGCTGTCGTAACGATTTCGATCGGGAATCTCCCCAAATCTACATGTCCCTCATTTGCACATGAATGCAACAGCGGTTGTAAATTCTGAGACGCCCCATAAAGTTTTTCATTACGATACGCGCTATAACACCCAAACACTGTTGCCAAAATGGACGGTGTGGGAGCTGTTAACATGGCCCGCTTGGAAACTTTCTGTAATAGGAACGATAAACGATAACAAAGAATAGATATACGATCTGGGCGGTGGCGGTGGTAGGTGGTGTGGTACAAATTGATGCGCTTCACACAAGCATGGTCACGGGTTCGAATCCCGGGTCGATAGCCGCCTAGGCCAACCAAGGATAAAAGGATTTCGGAGGATAAAAGCACTGCCTTGTTAAAGGGCTAGTCAATTCATTGTGCAGGCCAGATACACATTCAATACACCACTACGATTCTGAATGGAAGTCGAATGCATGGGCACACCCCTCAGACGGGTTTCGTTAACATTTCAAGACAGTATTGTTGCACCATTTATAACCTTCTGACATCTAGGTGCCGACCTGCTTACCCAGGCTTGCGGATACATAAAGGCCGGTACTCAATAGGAGAAAGGTCAATTCAAAACTCAATAGCTAGCCCACCGAATCACATCCAACGCGTTATAAAGCAGTAGACCCACCCGAACTTCAATTCTTCCAGCGCGTATCTCTTTCCGAATGTCACTTCACAACCTTTCCTTTCATCTACAGTTCTGAAATTGTAAATAAGCTTGGATGTTCGGGCCTGAACACTTTTTAGCAATGCGGGAGAGTAGTGCAAAGTTAACGACGTGCCACTACACCTCACCATTCCATCGGATCTAAAGAATCACGTTGCATATTGCGATCTACGCACCTATCTCGACCAACCAGATTGATCAAATCCTTCTATTATTGTGAAGTGGTAGTGTTGAAGAGAAAAACTCGAGCGCCTCTCAAAGTGAAGTGTGCGAGAAATTGAAGACACTTTGCGATCGGAAGGGTAATTAGGGATTCCTTATAGGTGGGGGACCAGAGCCGAATGGGACATTGTCGGGTCGGAAAGCGACTTAGTTAGGGAGTTATGATGGCTCTAGACCAGTCCTGTTGAAATAGCCGCTCAATACCTCAAAAGGGAGACGTGTTTTACAGTCATGTGGAGGCTGCGGCGTAAAGTGCCATTCAAAATGGAGAACACTTGTTGTATTTGATTCGAAAAGCTAGTACAAGGTATTGGCCAACACTCATTATTTGCAGCATATGATAACGTCCAAGCACATCTTTCACCCTCATGAGGTGGTAATCTTCGAAGTGGAGTAGTTCAAAGAAGAACTTCTTTGAGACTCCCGCTGACTCTTCCTCGTTGATGTCCGATCGGTGATCTGCACCAACGCTTTTGCCCTGTGACCAAACTCCGGAACAAGGATTTATCCCGAGCAACGCTTACGCGTGATCACCTTCACTTGTATAAAGGCCAGCTACCAACCTGGATAATTTTTCTCAGGGTTGATCTTGGCTCATTTCCTCGACAGCAGGAGTTGTCTGTGAGTCGCCGCTGACCTATCAAATCGCTATTCAGCAGGCATGCGTTAAACGTTAAACGAACGGGAAGTTTGTCTCCTCAGAAAAAGTAATCCTCCCACTTCTGACGAAGTTCTCTTAATTCTGACGTGTTCTAGAATGACGTGAGAATCCTAAGGAAACACCATTGAATAAGAGTGCAGAGGCGGACCTATGTAGGGCTCAACAACCAAACCTAAGTAGTAAATACGCTGTGATTCCGTTGTTCTCAAATAAACGCCCACTGAATTTGTTGATTACTTTTTCTCGTTGGCAACTTCGGCAGGGATAGAAGCAAGAGGAAGGCAAAATAGACTCGGTTAATACCGCCTCTTTCGCTAGAGCGCCGCACTGAAAATCGCGATACAACAAAGCTATCTGAAAGGCTTCGAGACTCCATGCTGGCAAATCCAACTGCCTGATCACTTCCATTACTGACCACTTAACCTCAACTTATGCTATAGGAGAAGCTGCCTTTACTGCATTAGGTTTTCTTAACACCAATCCAACCTCTACTTAGGCTGTCCAGTTAAACATGATTTCTATTTGTTAATGAGAACCTTCGGATCGCCCAGCTAACGTCGAGCTCTCCTTCTTTCCGGGTGAAACTTGGCCTCTGCATCCCTTGCGATTTCAGATGCTCTACACGGGAGAATAGGGGTGGCAAATTTCCAGTCAAATACACTCATACACACACACATCCTGACACAATTCGTGTGTGCCCATGCCAGTGTAAGCGGAGCTCTGCTGAAGTCATGTGTTTTTTAACTCAGTTTATTCCCCACACCCAATATGGCTACGTAGTTCTATTCGGATTGTGCCCATTATCCACGCGGTCCGCTATTAGTCCTGTTACCTACCATCAGGTTTTTATGCTGTCGCTTCTATAACTTCCAAAAACGAACGCTCTCGGCGCTCTCGGTTCAGGGGAACAACTTTTGCCCTGCCCACTGATGATGGAGTTCATTAGTAACATCAGCTGACAATGTTCCCATACTGATAGGGGATGATGTTGCCTTCCCGATAAAAGTAAAGAACATGAGCAGTAAGCATTCATGGAATGACCAACTCATTCTCTATGTACAGATTCCGATAAATATTGGCATAACTATTGAAATCACTTGATTGATTCAACTGTATACGAGGATGAGAAATACCTCAATGTATTTGACTTGATGTTTTGTTAACTGCTGTTTTAACGCCGCAGTGCGCGAAGCGAAAGTTTCACAAGGGTGGCGATTTGTGGGCAAAACTCCAGTCTCGGACGGGACTCGAACCCGTACTTGTCCTTTCCGGGGACCGTGATTTCGCATATAAGCCATTAAGAAGGCGATGGCAAGCGGAGTCTCGGTAGTGTAAGGGATAAGAGCACAGCACCGGAAAGGGCAAGTACGGGTCCGAGTCCCGTC